>SMSQ01003132.1:689371-790280 GCA_019453375.1 Ctenoplectra terminalis | reverse complement strand
AAAGGGGGGAACTCTCGAGCGTGGAGGCAAAGGTGAGAGACAGTGGATTCCTCGAAAGCAATTAATCGAGAGTGCAACTAATGGACAAAGGATTCGCGGAAAGAATGGCGGCGGTGCCGGAAGCCGGCTTCGGGGAAAGAACTTCTTCGGGGAACGTTCAGTTGGAAAGTAATTTCGCGCTCGACGATTAAATTGCTCCCATTAAATATATGCATTCTCCTTATAATTCTCGTCGAGATACGTCTCGCGCGAAACACTCTTCGAGATCACAATTCCCTGGAGAATTTCAATATCACCGAACACCTCTGTCACAGTGCTGTTTGTGGAACACTTACACAAATTTTATACTTAAACAGCACTGTTCGTCTATCGTCCGCCAACCACGATTCCATCGTGAATCCCCTCCCCTAAAAATGACCAAAAACCTCGAGGACGACTCGCGATGGAAGGTTCTTCTCAAGGGATGATCGAGGTCAAAGAATAGGGTAGCAATTTCGATCGAGGGGTTTTTTTCGAAGGGCGGGGGCAGGGGGCGGGAGGCGTCATACGACATCTTACCTCCAGAAGCTCCTGACTTTGCGTCTGGGTCTGGGCCTGCTGAGTATTGTCCATGCTGGTGTTGGTGGTGGTGGTGCCTGTGGACGTGGTGCTGGAGATTGGCGTGGAGAGCTGCGTCGGTTGCGACGTCGACGGGATGACCGAGACGGAGGTGGTCGGCAATGGGAGAGGCGGCGGTGGCGGTGGCGGAGGCACCACCTGCACCTGTGGCGGCGCCACCACGACGGCGGTGGGCAACGTGGTGCTGGTGGTGCTGCTGGTGGTGTTCACGGTGTTCAACACCGTGCTGTTCGTCACCAGTGACGCGACGGAGACCAAATTGGACGATGCGGAGGACAGGCCGGACTTTTTCGAGACCGCGTCCTCGGCATCGGTGTGCTGCATCATGTCGCGGTTCCTCCAGCTCTCCGCGATGCTCTCCCGATTCTTCCAGATGGTGGCCACCGTGCTGCTAGCCAGACCCAGCTCGCGCGCCACGTCGCTCTTGCTCTTACCGCGTTCGATCTCTTGGATGATCTTCATTTTCTGCTTGATCGTGAACGCTAGCCGCTTTCGACCCTGCGTTTGTACGTTTAGGGATGCCCAATAATCGATCGTGTTAATCGACGGTACGTGATTACGTGGTGGTACGCGTGCGAGTGACACCCGTCGCTCTTTTCGACGGTGGCCCGTCCTTCGTTCGAGGAGGACGTTCGTATACAATTGTTTAGAGCAACTTGGGTGAATGATCATGGTGGTAGTGGTAGTGGTGGTGATGGTGGTGGTAAGTGGTGGTTGGATTTCTAGCGTGGTCTCACTGTGAAGAGGATAGGCTGAGCCTTTTTCGAGCTTCGCAACCAACTGAAAGTTGCAACAGAACAAACTAAGGGGCTCTACACCTGCGATCTTTCGATTCTTCGAATACTAGCGGTAGTATTTTATAAATAAAAATTGACTCTCTTTACTGGATCATCGATGTGTATATATATATATATGTGTGTATAAAAAAGAAAGAGAAAAAAAAAATAGAATTGGCTAACAGTAACGCAAAAGAACGAACGGAAATATCGATTAGGATCGATTATAAGTGAACTGGGCATCCCTAGGCCGCGTCCCAGCTATTTATCAACCCAATTACATCTACGTATTGCAGTGTTTTCCCTCTCATTTCGGCTGACGTTCTTTTATCCCCTCAAACGTCTCGCTCTGCACAGGTACTGCGTGTTGCGTGTATGTTTTCAAGAGGGGAGGATCGGGTACAGATACGTATGTGATGTACAGTGCGTGTGAAGGTGGATGCAAGTGAATGCGAAGGAATGAATGAGCGAACGAGTGACTTGAATGATTGAAAAGGTGGGTGGACTGGTGGATGGTCTGTGTGTCTCGCTCTTTCAGGCGAAAGGATATTTTTCCGTACACTTTGGATATCTCTGGAGAACTATCACAATGGATGGGCTATTAAAGTTTCTACACTCGCGTATCTACTCGCGTCGATTTCGGCGTTCGCCGCGGAAAAATCCTCGAGAACGCTCGCCGATGACGACGAACGACGACGAGGACGTTTCACGAGATCGTAAATTTGATTTCTCGCGCGACGAATTTGCCTTTCGCGATGCTCGGCGAACATGAAAGAAACTTCGTCTACTATCTCGTAGACGACCGAGCAAGCGGAGAAGTTTTCCGGGCGAAGCGCGCTTCCCTTTTGCGCTCTCGAGACCGTGTACACGCCGATTTTGTTTGTCGTCTCTCAAACTTTCCTTCTTTGCTCTATTTGAAGGAAAATAAAAGCTTAGGGCACACGAACCGCACGTTTCAATTAAAGAAATCGAAGTGTACAGGGTCAAAAGCGGAGGGTCTCTGTTCGAGAAGAAGAAAAAGAACTAATCTAAACGGTCTCTGGTTTTAATCGATCAATCTAACTTTTCGCACGATCATTCGTCGTCAATCGATGCGAAATTAGGTGAGGACAAACTATGCCACGACAAAGACCGATATATACGAGACTGTCTACAGCGCACACAAAAAGCACCGGGAGCTATGCATCGTCGAGTTCACGCACACGACTAGTGGAGTACATCTTGAGCAGACTATCCCGATTCGTCGGTGGAACGACTGTTTTCCACTGAAAAGCTCGAGACCACGGGAAACTTCGATGTTCCTAATTTTCCATTTGCCAAGAGCAACATTGTTTAAGCCCGTTTATTTATACCATCCTTCTTGGCTCAAGTTACAAAATATACTCGAGGTATCTCTCTAAACATCTTAAGTATCCGATCAATTTTATCCAACGAGCAAACACAAGCACGAATCCAAGTCACTCAAACATCGATACCCATCGTAGTCTCGATTTTCTCGTCAATTCTTTCCTTCCATTCTCTCCTCGTACACTTTCTCCCGCCCATTCTCTCTTTCTATGAAAGCTGCATGGTTCATTGCGATTCTCATCAATGAAACCCAAAAAACTGTCAGGTCGATTCTCGCCGTGTGGAGGACCCGGAAGCTAGATGCAGCCACAAACGATCTCCAGTTAAAACGACTAAAGGAAACACGTTCTCGACTCATTGACGAGGGGAGAGCGTAAACGAACAGAAAACGTATCGAACACAAAACTAAAAAAGAAACTTGGAGCTAATGGGGTCCGAATAAAGGGAGGAAAGGAGGGGGTTGGTTGTTGTCAGTCGGAAGAAAGAGACTTTGGGAGGACATGCTGGGTTCTCCTGTCACTATTGCTAGCGATTCTCGGTTGTCTATGGGGGTTTTGGTTTTCGTGTGTCCTGGGACATTTTATCTTTGCTTTTTTTTGTTTTTTCTTTTTTTTTTTTGGTTGGTTGGTTGTTGGAATTCGTAGTTCAAGGGTAGTTCTAAGGGTTCACATATATGCGAGTATATAAAAGTTTCTGGAGTTACAAGAATATCCACTGGAGGAGTATATATATGTATATATATAATGTACAAATAGATGTATATATAATATACGTATATAGATATAGATAATATATATATGTATATGTATAATATAAATACGACACACACAGAGAGCATGCGACACGCACGACAGGTGGACAAAATACAAAAAAACGTAGTAGGTATCCCAAATAGAGTAAGAGAACAGACTCCTTGTGAATGAAACAACGAGAATCGAGACAAAACGTGAAAAGGAAGTAAACACGGTCATAGAAGAGAGTCAACTTACCTCGAGTAACTGTTGATTTCGAATCTCCCGCTCCCGCCTCACTGCCTCCTGCCTTTCCGTTTTCTCTTGCTCCTTGATGAGCCTGCAACGGAAACACGATTAATTAATCAATTATAATTCATTAAAAATTCAACCTTTCGTGGTTCGAACATTCCTCCGGCATTCTAGGATAAAAAAGTTGCGAGCGAAATACAGTTTCTGTAGTTAAAATGCAATTTAAAATTAAGATAAGAAAACTAAACGTCGGATTAATAAAACGAGGCTGGTATTATTCGACGTGTATCGTTCCTTGGGTGTAAAAAAAATTTCAATCAAGCGTTTTAACTTACCTAGCCTGTTCCTTGTGCCGCTGCGCCTCTTCCTTCGCTAATTTTTTCGCATACGCCAACTTCTCCCTTTCATACTGATTGTTGGTTCGCGCATCCCGAAAACCACCCGCGGCTCTAAGTTCCTCCAATCTTCTCGCCACTTCCTGGGCGCCCAACCTAACGAACTCCGCCTCCGCGAGGCCCATCGTTGGTTGCAGAAACTCGCCCACAAGCGGACGAGACGAGAACGAAAAATTCGCTGTCGTTAGCTCGGGCGGATTCTGTTGCTCCAAGAACTATAGAATCAATTCCAACCGTACATCGTGTGATATATATATAAAAACTACAACTTCTCCAGTTCGAAACGAAAGAGAAAAATAAAAATAAAATAAATAATGTTCTTTAGCAACACGAACTAACCTTCGCCAAATCCGGACTGCTCCTGAACGTCTTTCCGCAGGGACTATAATAAGACACGTCACCCTTTATCACTCCCGACTTCCCTAATCCCTTGATGACGGTCTCCCGCTTCCAGCCACGCTCGAGCGGCACCTGAAGATCCCTCTCGCTTGGCTTCACCTTCCTCCTCTTCGCGCTGGACACACCATCCGCGTTGTCGTCGTCGGTGTCTGTCACGACGTCGGTGTTGCTGCCGCTCTCGCTCGTCACATCCATGTTACTCTCCTCGCCCGACACCTCGAGCAGCTTGTTCTTCATCTTCTCCTGCAAAGACCGCTATATAGGGAGCATGGTTTTAGTGGGAAATCATAAGTGAAAAAAAACAAAGCAATCTGCGCTGTTCCAGCTCGACTTTTCAGCTTTTCTTCCTCCGTGTTGCTGTAGCTGTTCGAAGCTCGTTTTCAAATCGAATCTTCCAAATAAGAATGAAATAAAAAAATATAAAGGAAGACAACTAGGTCACGTAACCCGCAAATAAAATCGAATAAACAAAAAAAAAAACAAAAAAGAGAAAAGAAAAAGAACGAAAACAGCAAAGAATCACTTCCAAAACGTGTCACCACGAACTTTACCTGGGTCTTATCATCAATCTGACCAGTGGCGCTAGCGTGCAGCTGAGCAGCCAGAATATTCGACCTCAGCAACGAGACCTGATGAGACAATGGCACACTAGGGTCCAAGGTGGGCGTCGGTTTAATTCCCAGAGCTCTGCTCTGAGCCAACAGAGAGGCCACCGTGTTTTTCTTCGGCTTCGATACCCCACGACCTAGGTTCCTTGGCCGGCCATCTTTGTGGTGGGTCGTGCTGGCGCTCTCGCTCTCCTCGCTTCCGCTGCTTGGTCGCTGCGGTGAATCAGCCGCGGCGAACAGCTGAGCCAACGATGGACTCGGAGACGCTGGCACGGGTACAGAGTTCTGGGGCACCCTTCGAGGCTTGGGTCCGGGCTTTCTTCTCGCTAGAATTTTTTAAACGATCGATTTATATCGAATCTTCCGAATCTATTGAATTTTGCCGATAATTAATACCACTTACAAGTTCGATCAGAGGCAAGTAACGACTGGCTTAAATTACTGAGCTGACTGAGCGGCTGACTGCCAGAAATCGGCGAGCTACTGCTCGTCGTCGCGGGCTTCAGCGAAAGATTCAGCGGCGCGTCCGAATCGTTTGAACTGTTCGCGTTGGTGGTGGTCGTGTACGACGATGGGGCTGGTAAAACGGAGCCGTTCGTTGAGTGTGCCGGCAGTTTGATCACCTCCACGCGATCAACCGACTCTCTGTAATCGTTCGATTCGGTCTGAAAGAAATTAAAACGCCAACGTTACACCTCGTGTCTGATAACATATCGAATTCTTGAAATTGGAAGTCGGAAGCTTCTTCTTTAGATTTCTAGTTAATTTTTTTTTTACAAGTAAACGATTCCAATGAATAGATACGAATTTAATATTCCAACTTTCCACAAGGGGGAGCGATAATTACCCCGGTGCGATTGTACTTTCTCGGTTCCATCATCAACGACGTTGTTGTCGTGTTTGTTTGATGAGCGCTAAGAGCAGGTACCGGCGGTGGATGAACGCTCACGCTCGGCGTGTCCAAGGATATAGTCTTCTTCCTTCCGCGGTTCGTTGTGCCAGGAACCTTTGGACCGACTATGCTCGACGTGTACTTGATAATCTCTGTGTCAGGAGGTAGCCGTACACCTCCTAATATACTACTAGGATCGCTAGATGAATAAAAATTTAGATCACTCAACCGATTCTTCGTTATCGTTTCGATCGAATTTTATGAGATTTACGCAAGGGACAATTTTATTTGTATCAACGATTTCGTGTTCGGTAACCGCTTAACCAAACAATTACTTTAAACGTCATTAATCTCTATAAATGTAAATTTATATATACTTAAGGTATTATTTAAAAAAATAATAGACTTAAAAAGTGGAGTCAAAATAAAAAAACGGGGAATATAATTGGTGTCCACAAAGAGCTTAATGCTCCCTGCGCGTAAACGCTCTTTTTTCCACAACTAGTTTAAATATTAAATGCAACGAAACGGGCGACTAGTTAAAGGACAAATTGTTTAAAACGGCGCAACGTTAAGGACCATCGAGCAATAATAACAACGAAATTACACGGTTACAAGTACCGCATAAAAGTTAAATGAATGGGATAGAGCGATAGCACGAAATTCACGGTGAAAAAGAGAAAGAAGGAGAGAAAAATACCCCGTGAATTGTAAATAACAAAAATCGATCGTACGAGCATCTCTTTCGATTTGTTTTATCTCGTTTCGTTCCCTTCCCTACCCCCTTCATTTTACGTTATGGTTTTTTGCTTTTTTTTTTTGTTGTTATTATTGCTGCATTTTTTTTTTCTTTTTTGTTCATTCTTAACGATCTCTCACCTGCCCTCTTTCGCAGAACTGTAGGTGTATCGGTAAGCGTGGAAAAATAATTAATGGGAAACGGTAAGTGCGCTGCGGACGCGGAGCGTCTGTTAAAAAATAATGAAAACGGAAAAACCATCGATTTAACGAGCGTGCACACTCGTACCTGACGACGTTCGTTTGCGAATTCGGCGTGCTGCTGACCGACGTGCTGTGATGAGAGGACGTGACCGGTGCTTGACTCGAGACCGGCAAACTGCTGCTCGTCATGCTCGGCGTCGTCGAGCTACTACTGCTCGCTGGCGTCTTGTGACTTTTGCTTGACTTAGCTTTTTAGTTCATGGGGAACAAAATTTTATGTTTTTTCATTCGTTCGTACTATGACGTACTGGGTATGGTCGAGAAAAATTCAAACGTATCAACTTATTTAAAAAAAAAAGGAAGAAAAAGAAAAGAAAAATCTGTTTCTTTTTAGAAACAACAAAAAAATATATAAATTGAATTAATCGACAGGGACAATATGTAGAACAAGAGAGAAGGAAATAAATTTACGATACTTACACTTAGTGGACTTGTGAGACGAAAGGGACGGGGGATTAAGTAGAGAGGCAGGATAGGGTGGCAGCAGGCTCTCGGCACCAGGGGGAAATCCTGGTAGTCCTGCCGCTCCTTGTAACCTCGCGAGGTAGTCCTGTGCCGCTAAGTGTGAGGCCATCGTCCACCATGCTGCACTAGCAGGAGTGATACCTGAACAAAATTAAAGAAAAAAAAAAATAATAGCGCATTAATTTAACTCTACGAACAAACACGGTGTTACGAGGGATGATAATAATTGTGAAATTACCTAAACTAGCAGCCTGACTAGCAGCCACGCTCAGAGTACCAAGGCTGCTGTGGGAATACGGGGGTGGCGGTGGTGCGGAAGCCGGCGTATGACCCCCGAATCCAGGAGCAGTGCCTCCACGGCCCAGAATGGCGTAAGCCGATGGCAAATGATGGGCCCCCAACCCATATCCTCCAGGCATACCGCCGAAAAGCGACGAAGCTGCACTGTCGCCTCGAGGCCAATACGCTGAAATCAAAATGAAATCGGCGGTGTTTAATCAGAGGTATTCGTGCAACATTCTCCCGTTCAGCGTCTTTGGAAAATAAAGTTTAACGAAATATCATGCGTTTGCTACGATATATCTTCATCGTGGGATATAAATCTTTCTTTCCTTGAGAAACCCAACAAAACTGGACTCGATGAATTTGTGTATCTCACGGAGACAGCGATTGACATCTTTTTTTCTGTTTTACGTGGATGATGGATTTATTGGATACTTCTTTTAAGACGCACGTTTATAATTACCTTAACGAAATTACGCGTTAACTCATTCTATATATTTGCCGAGTGATCAACGTTCGCTAATTGAATAAGTAACAGAGATATTACTCTCGTAGGGAAGCCACGTCTTGTCTACGAGGGATCTAATCTAAAGATTTACAACCACGACCGGTATTACAACGGCATTACAACCTTTCAAGATAACGAACTAACTTACGGTTATAACTTTCAACGCGTGGTGGCTACGTATACACTAACGATCAATGGTCGCGGTAATAGCGATCGAAGCTGACCTTCGATTAGACTTCGAATAAACTTCATTTCGCATTATACCTGTTTAAAGCACCGGGAACAGCTGTTAACTCGAAACGATGTCTGTGAATCAATCTTACGCGATCTTGATATTGTTGTTTACATTTTTATTCAATCCACTTACACCCTGAGCGCCAACATCTCCATTTTCGTTATTCGTAACGATCGATTAAAATATTTAATTCAAAATTTTCACTTAATCACCGGATTTCAGAACATAAGGAAAATCTTCCAATTTTCGTTATCAACATCCAGAGCAAACACCGTTGAACGCTTTGATTCGTACTCTTGTAACAGTACCCACGAATACTCGCACACCCTCGTCGAGCAATTCGAGTTAATTAACCAATTATCCGCGAGCGTCATACGCAATTGATTTACCTGGCGGAATTAAATATAACCGGTGTAATAATGATAATTCGATGCAGAGCTCGAAGAGAACCAGCACACACGGCGCTGCCGAAAAATATTTGTAAATTCGGGAAACGAAGAGATAATTAGCCGGCTGGCCAGATATTTCGCCCTCGTTACGCAAGCCAGTTAATGGACACTGAAAACAGCGATAGAGCCCCATAAAAAGGCTGAAACGCGCAAGGAAAAGCTAATCACCTACCTGGAAGCAAAATAAAAAAAAAAAAAAAAAAAGAAGAAGAGTTCCAACAATGGAAATAGAGGCTGCTGAATAATAAACCACGGTCGCGTTGAAAAATAAATCATTATTATTCGGCTATGGTTCGACAAAACGGCAGTGGAAATTATTCAATGGCTGTCAGTTCCATTTAAGATATCGAAAATAGGGATGGTCGAACAGAATGATTCGAAAACAAAAAAATAAAAAGAAAAAAAAGGAATCGTCGTCGCGGATAGGATTCAACAGATTTTCATAGCGATATCGTTTTCCCACGATAACAATTAACATCGAACGTTAACGCTTCGCCAATTAAATTGTCTTGGTGGCTCGGTTAATTGGAATTACCAAAATAGACAGCGAGTTATGCCTATCGGGCAGGGGAATAATTAAAGTGTTAGGTTGCATCGACGATCGTAATGATCGCCGTACGCAGAACAGGAAGCGAAAAATAAATTGCAGAGTACACTCTGACGGAACTCGTTATGATAATGTCGTTTAGGCGAGGCGGGTAAAAATTCAACGCCGGATGCCGATACTTTCTAATTTTCATGAAGTGCTAACGATTTTCATTAGACCCTTCTTCCCAACACGCCTGTGATTAACCATCGCGGATATCCTTTAGTCCTTTAGAAATTACCCTAAATGCACTCCATTATGCGTTCTCGCCTCGTGTAATGATAGTGCTTCAACTGGTTGCGATTACACTCCCGGTACACGGAAGAGGGTTTTCATTTTTCCAACTAGAATAATCAATGAACACGGCTAATTGTAAATATCAATTGAACGAAATTAAACTGGATAACGAACAATTCGCAAGTTCAACGACAAACGACGAACTCGGATCGAACGCGAAATTAACCGTGCTACAATTAACAATCAACGCTAGAACCTACGGAGTTTAATCCTGCCTAGAACCCCGCGAGCTCGTGGCCATTTTCGGCGCACCCGATTCTTTTAAATTTTGTACACGTTTCGTGTGCAAAAATATGAGAAGTCGTATCGAGAATCGAAGCCCTAAAACTGAAAGTACCGAAATAAGGAGGAACAAAATAAAAATAAAAATATTCAAAATGATTACATTTGGTGTTCCACTGTTAAATCTTTACCATAACAACCCTACAATTATTTCCTAAGCAACGAATCATAAAAACTGATAAAAAGATAATTCTAAGATGTATGATCCATTGAAAACTTTTTAATACACCCTTGTCAACAGAACTAAAAATATTACCAATTTTTCTGTCGTTCATGAAAGAGAAGAAATCGATGCTCCATTGATTCGAAAATTCGTTCCCCTTAGTCGATCGAAAGATGCATCGCGAATGCTCGTCTGGTCGGGCTGCAAGGGGTTCGTGTATTTGTACAATTTATTGTTACAAACGTGGCCACAAATGTACCGTTGATTTTCTACGAGTACCGTGGCCTTGAGCAAGGCCGTGGCATTGAAATCCAAGCGCCGCTTTAATTTATACCGGTCGTTGAACCCCCGGCTGGCTTATACGACTACTTCACCGACTGAGCAGCTGCATAATATTCTGGCTGCATATACATATATATATATATATATATGTATATACAACTAAATATATGTGCATGTACATGTATGTATACATACGTACGTAGTAGGTACGCACGCGTTACGATGCATTACATGGCGGAAGATTGAAATTTTATCGCAACGGATTTTGTCTCTTCCTTTTTCCACGGTTACCTTTCTTTTTTCCTATGATTCGTTGCAATTATTTCATTAACGTAGTATTTCTTTATGAATTTTTCCATTTTTTATGGTCGATGATGTAGGAAAAAATTGCTACATTTTTTATATTTATTAATCGCACGAGTTAGAGTTGCTTAGATATTTCTAGATGGATTTCTTTGCGATCCTACATCGTGAGAATGACTGATACAAAGTTTGAAAATAAAGCTCGTTACATTTACCTAAATGTGTCACGATAAACAAAATTCTATAGGTAATGGTGCAGAAATAAAATATTCATTAATGAATGATTCAATGGGAAATGGGAGATCCCGCTGAATAATTGGTAATTAAATTGGTAAAAAAATGTTATATCGAGTTACAGATTATTGCACGCAAAGTTTCAATAAAAATTGAAATGAAATTAAAAATTAATCAATACGGACTAATTCGAAATAATTTTGAAAATTGTACGACGATACGAGAGGACACGCATGCTTCCGATCGTTTATTTCTTAATTACACCCCCGAAACATCCCCTTTTTTTTTGCCTAGCGAAATACCCCATTTTCTCGATCGACTTTTACCGCGCACACAAATTTCTTCCCTTAATAAGCCAGTGACGGCGAACGAGCTGTTTCGTGCTTTCCTCTTTAACGTAGATGCTTTAATGGCAATCCATTATTCGAGCAAACGACCGAGCAGCGCGCGAGACGGAGAGAGACGGAGAATGTTAAGCCAGTCCGCCATTTTCGGGACCACGGCTCCATTCGTCGCGCCAACTTTCATAACGATTCTCGATTAAAGAAGCAACGGAGAAATATCTTATTTATCCGTGTAAATATTATAATTTATAAACATGAAAATATTTCTAGAAACGCGATCGTCAATTAGGAGGAATCTAGGATCGACAATTTGAACAGTTTTTACTCCATGAGCAGATAAGCGTAAGTTGCATGGATTCGCGTAACGAACAGGAATTAAACGCGCGATAATCTTGTTTATACGAGACAATTTCATCAAAAGTTCTTCGTTTACACATTGCTGGAACGATGAATGGCCAGTTTAATCGTTTCCAAACTAAATCGGATTAACGAAACCGATTCCCGATCGAAGAAAAACGGAATAAACTGAAGTAAAACTCCATTGCGGATGAAAGAGGGTTGAAAAATTGTGCAAGCTTACGAGGAAAAAAAAATACGAGAAAAATGTCTCTCCAACATCCGCACGATCACGAACCGAGATCGTACAAATCGGTACTTCCATCTGTTCTTGAAAATTCAACTAGGAAGATCATTTTCCGAGCCGAAGACAAAGCACCAGGGCGGACGTATCTCGAGTACGCGATGCGTCACGTTTATCGATTTATGATTAAGCTTTTGACTAAGCTGGCCAGCTGGTGGGGGGTCACCTATCCGGAACAAGGGAGGCATCCTCTGACAGCTCGAAGACGCCTCGAAACGCCACGAATCGCTTCGAATATTCGAACATTGGGCGAATGTTTTTAACCCGTTACAAACCCACTCCTTTTAACTTTGAGACTCTGAATTATTAACCAAGAAGAGCGGTATTTGAAGTTTTATCAATTACAAAAAAAGCTTCTAGAAGTTCATTCCAATGCCTAATATGAAAAAAAAAAAAAAAAGAAAAATAAACTCTGTAACAAATCGCACTACAAAAGTTCCGAAAGAATCGAGTTACCCTCGCTGAAGCGGAATAAGAGAAGAACAATCAAAAGGGGGAGGAAACCCGGTAGGGTCATCGATGTGTCCGCTTCGAAACGTCATCATCCTCGACGTCTGACTGGAAGCGACAGTTAGCGCGTCGCTAATTTCCTGTTTTTCCGTGCGCGTTAATAAAGGGCCCATCCCCGTGAGGGGGCGTGCATTGTTTTTCCGCTAAATCGATGGCCACGCCGAAAGCTGTCTGCCGTTAAAATCGTTAAAATCGTGCAATAAACGTCGACGGTGGAGAGACCGGCCAGTTATTGGGAGCGGGAATCGTGCGTGCGCTGATATTTATTCCAAGACAGATTCGTTGGCTGGCCGGTTTTATGGCGAACGTAAAAGCCATCTGCCGCGGCGACTGCGATTTGTTTCTGTCCTTCTGTCGAACCGGAATCGCCTCGATGTACCGGTCGTCTAACATTTTCGAAAGGTTCAACGAGTCGTGGACCGATCGAGAGATACGATAATTTAGCGTTCCGATTGGAAATTTTGCGATGAATGTGGAAAGTGCCAGCAAAATTCGTTGGACGACGTAACTCAACGGCCAGCCTCTTTTCATCCGTGGTTGCTCGCAGCGGACAACTAATCTCGGTCGGTTCGATGCGGAATCAGCCAACGAACAGGCGGATAAGAGAAACTAAACAAGCTAGGAGAGACGAGAGGAGGATCGTAGGTGGAGGAGCGTTACGGAGAGCCGGTTCGGAGAATGTGTTCGGTCCGTGAGCCAGGAAAATGGCCGTGTTATTAAATCGATCGCCGCTCTCTCTGGCCATTGGGGGTTTGGAGCTAGGCCAGGGGGCTCCGAAAGGGAGAGAAACGTATATAGCTCGTGGCAGGGGGATGATGAGAACGCGATGGAAAGGGACCGAGAATTACGAATAGCTCTTGCTTGGTTGCCACTACCGGAAATCGGCGTCTCTCATTTGTGCGTTTTAATGTACAATGCTCGATCGTAATTGTTTCAACTACCATAGGGTCGGGGGTTGTCGTTACGTGATTGCTCGAAACGGTGGTTGTTAATTGTTACTATTTAACGCGCCAAGATTTTTTTATTTAAATTGGTGTAAAGCTTGCGGAATTAGTAGCGAGAGATTATAATTGTTACAGAGTCTTTCACGATTGCGTACAAAGAGCGAAATTGAATACAAGTCGATACTCGTCGACGGAAACGATTAAATTATCAGGAAACCAAGAAAATACTTAGAAATTATGAAATCGACGATGAGAAAGCGCGCGACAACTGGTTCGATTTTAATTTAGCTGCGAGATGTCAGATGGAAATCGATTTCTGGCCGCCGAGGGACCAAGATAGTGATTTCTCCTCCGTGGTTGATTTTTTTTTTTCATTCTTTTTCTTTTTTAAACTCGTTACAAGCACAGACTGGAAAATTCGACCGATATCATGGAAGCCAGCGACAGAGAACCAACTACCATTGGTATAGTCGGCTAATAGAAGATATTCGTGATAGATTACTCGAGTAACTGTACCAGCTAATCGATGCAACTGCGCGGGCTACCGGAAGCTGATTAGCTTCAAACATTTTGGTCTAGTTTCTCGTACGCGTGTATTTGCGTGTGTGAAATTACCAGTATCTTTCGTTTAATTAATACGAATATCGAAGTACATCTCACGATACAAAAATTAATAACAAGATACCCTAATTTATAAATCGAACCTTACGAACGCTGAATCATCAATCGTTAAATAAATACACTTTCGATATTTAATCGCATCTATTATGGAGCAATCATTTTCTCAGAATATCGTCAAAATTCCACGATCGACAAATTTGCCGAAGCGTAAGAACAGAGAAGGGCACAAGCAAGGAGAGAGAGAACGAGACTATTGCGGAACAGGGTAACGTAACTTCTCGCTGCTATTTTAGGGATACAGAATATACGGACGGAATCTTTTATTTTTCTTTCTTTTTTTTCCCTCGTCTCCCCTTTCTTCCCGTCGTTGCAGTCTCGACGAGAGGAACGTGCCGAGAAGAAAATAGCTCGGACCAACGGCGTGGCACGGAACGACGCGAATCTTACGGCCTGGAAAGGCGACGGAATGAAAGATCCGAGATTTAACGCGACGCCATATTCATTCAGCGTGCTCGCCTGCGAGATACAAATAAAACTCGCGTAATCACGAAAGGGTCTCGTCATCGTCAGCGAAACACCACGTATCGCGCTTCAGCTTTTTTCAATGCCGTTCCCCCATGTCTAAAAGCCCTGCCCCTTTCCCTCTACGGCTTCGAGAATTGTTACCGCGTTATTGTTCAACTCTATGGGGACATTCAGTGACGACTGTGATGGAAAATCGTGTTCCTTCGCTTCGCTCAAACCTTGTATAATTTTATTTAGTGTTTCATTGGAATCATTTTTGCTGGTACCTTCAGGTTATCGTTGCAAGAAGCTATTTACGAAGTTTCAAGAATTTAGATTCTCCAAGGAATTCACCAATTAAATTATAAGCCACGACCGACTCTAACCAGCTTCTAATTTTAGCACAACACGTGAGCCCTATTAAGCACGAACGACAGAGTACACCAAACCAAAGGTCTTACAACTGTTCAAACAACCCTTACAAATTCCACAACCTTGCAACAAACCAAAGATCTAAGGATCCTTCGGTCACCCTTTTAAATTCCTTCCAACATTCTTTGGCCGCGTTATTATTTAAACGACGATAGTGGCCGTTTGAGCGAGAAACACGGATATCCAATCTATATCGACGACGTCTTCCACCCCTTTTACCTCTCTCTCTCTCTCTCTCCCTCTCTCTCTCTGGCTCTATCTTTTCCTTCGATTTTACACCTTAACGTTGGCGCTTCCGCTTATAACCGTCCAATCGCGATTCAGTCTCGGTCCGTGAGCGAGCGGAGAGAACGTACGTGTGTATCCTGTCCCTCGAGGAAGAGGATCGATCGAGGGATCGGAATGCTGAGAGGGGTGGCGCGCGCGAGCGTCGCCGCGATGGCTGGCTCGCCTCCAAATCGCTTTAATTTCGTTTACGCGACGACCAAAGCGGAGAGGAAACCAGAAAGCAAGACGGAAACAGAGACGAAATAAAGAGAGGCTCTCGTGTACGCTTATGACGAGATAGTCTTGATTAGTGCTGTCCAGGTTTTAACCCTTAACCGGTGGGGTGGAAATCTAATTACTTAACTTGGTGAGGTAGGGTTTGACGTATCGTAATCGGATCCTATTTAAACGTTAAATTTTTTAACTTTTATCTAGAAGAAAAAAAAATTCGTATTTCCCGATGGGTATATTAACGTAAGCGGTGGACGACAAAATTTGAGTTGTTAATAAAATAAACGATCAGTCGATTAATTTTGATATTCTTCCGTAAGAAAAGATTAAAGTAAACAAGCATCTCTTTGTATTAGTAACTTCTCGTTTGAATATCATATTATAACGTTACTTTCCTTAGAATTACAAATAATTTTTTCAAAGAAACCAAAGAAATTGGATCGAAGAAATCCCGAAGGGCGTAGCAGGGTTAAGGGCGAGATAGAAAAAGAGGAAAGTTATATTAGTTCCATTGATTTCTTTCCGAACTTTCTTTTTCTTATATCGACTGACGCTTGGAGAGGGACCAAAGCGTGCAAGAGGATCCGTGGACCAACACTGGTCTAGCCTAGGTATTTAACTAGAGAAAGCTTCGGCTTTCCTTTACTATTTTTCCTCTTCCTTTTTCTTATCGTCGAAGCAACGAATTTATTGTTCACCGTAAGAATGGACCGGATATCGAATCCAGGGATGAAGGATCGGTGCCTTACACTGGCTGGCTTCGTGCTAATTAATTTCTCGTTAACGAAGTCACGGCAAGCTCCCTTCTTTAAACATAATCGAGCCAAGATGTTGGGTAAGTTCGTTAGAAATATAGGATAAGCCTGACGAAGTAATAAAGGGTTGGTCGTTGGTAATTGTGGATTCATCTGGAGGGTGGAAAAGAGAAAGAAAGAGAGAGAGAGAAAGAGAGAGAGAGAGATTGGATAGGGGTGGGCGAGGGAGAAGTTGTAAATTACGTTTAACGCCGGTAATGGGAATCGTTTGAGTAAACATAATGTTCCGCGAAGCATGACCGACGCGTGTTAATAATCGTGCGGAGGCTGGATAAATAACAGGGTGGATCAAACGATCGTATATCAAAAGTTTCTCCAACTTTTCGAGGCACACCTTTTCGATTCGACTCACCCTAAAAAATTCATTGTGCGAGGTTTATAATTGCTTGACATTTGGAAGAGGAAAAAAAAAACATTTACAAATTTGGATAACTCGAATTTCGATTTTATATTTTAAAAGCGGAAAGAGGATTGATACCATTTAAATTCGATTTCGGAACGCTGTTTAATATTAAGTGTAATTCTGCAGCAAGCCTTGCAAATGCAAAATCATAATTATCATCGTGATACTGCATTTGCGTTAAATATATCCGCATCAGATAGCAGGAATATTGCAGAATCTCAATTAACGAGACATCAAAACCTCTGAAAGAACAACGTGCCACAAAATCGAACAAATAGAATAACTAAATAAAGTCCATCAAGTTACCGTAATACCATTTCTACGAAAGATATATTTCCTCACAGACCTCCATCTTTAATTCCCCAAATCTAACAGTCCTCGCCAACACGATTCGCACAGTTTTCCAATTCCTCTCGCTCCCTTTTGCAAAGAAAAAATCTATTTTCCATGGCACATCGAGGAAAATCGTGGAAAATCGAGGAAACACAGTATTTCGTGGTTCAAGCCGCGTTTTCGAAGTCCACAGCTACATAATGCAGCGCATATTCGGACCAACCACGGTTCGCTGTAGCCCGCTTAATCTGCCCCCAAAGAAACTTCCGGCGGATTACCCGCGCTCCATAATTCAATGGTTCAATGTTTAAAAGGGTCGAGACCCGTCCGCGGAGATTCGAATTGATATTTTTTACCATCGCTCAGGATCGATGCGAAGGAAAGGAAGATGGTGTTCCATCCGTTCCCTTCCTTTATTATTGCGCCAAGTGTCTTTTCTTATCGAACATCTTCGAACCGGCTCTCGCTCCGTATCGGATTCGAGGCACGACGAGCGCATTTATCAAGCTGCACACGTTGAGCGCCAGGGGAGAAAGGTTGTTCTACGGAGGAAAAGTGGAGAGAAGGGAAGGCTAAAAAATTCTTCCAACGGTCAGGGTGAAGAAAGTGGAGGAACAGGGGAAGGAATCGGTGTGGCGTGGCGCGATGGAGGTAACGAGGCCAGTCGAAAGCAAGAGGAATCGGGAGAATGAAAATGAGACGAGAGAGTGAAAGTTGGAAGGGTTGAGATTTGGAAAACGAGGGGCCATGGAAGGGTGTAGAGAATTATGGCGGCCGGTAACGCGAACCGATGGCAGAACTGAAAGGGGAAAATCGAAGACAACGAAAAAGAAAAAAAAAAAGAAAAAAAGATTCAATCGTATAACTAAAAATTGTAACGAAATAAAAATTAGAAAAAATTGTACAAGCGATAGTAAAAGTACGATAAATGAGGAAAACTCGGGAAAAAAAAAGAGAAACCGTGGAAATTGTGGGAAAGAGAATTTGCATAGAGCGAACGAGTGGGTTGATGTTATTCGAAGGATCGTAACGAGTAAAGAGGACTGAGAGAGAGCGAAGGAAAGGAGATGGCGAGCAGTTATTCCGCACGAAAGTGACGGCCACGCGTGGGACGTGATCTGTTCGCACAGTGGCGTTCCCCACACGTATGCACGTCGAGGTTTACGCTGGTGTCCCTAGGCGCGTGCTAGCCAAATGTCACACTCTCGAGCCCACGCGCTTTTCACCGGCCACTTTTAGCGATACGTCGTCTTCCGTGGAATCTTAGAACTGGTAACGAGCTCCAACTAGAATCCGCGCGATTCGATCGTAAAACGCGTCCAGGCGAACAAATTTTTAAACTTCGAATAAAATATTTGGTTTAAGTGAAAATTGACACTGCGCTTTTAATAACTCCGGAATTCTTTGGAACCCGACGAGTAAAATCTGTAACGTTTACGTTTCGCATTCCGTTGGTCGGTTTCCTTCTTGGAGCAGAAGCAGCGGCTGTTTCCAGCCATCTCGACGTCTCGTTCGCTTCCTCGAACGCAGACCTCGATTCTTTAACCGGAACGCGTAACGACCGCGTCGTCATCGTCACAGCAGCAGCGAAAGAGGAAGAAAAAGCTGAGCAAGAGTAGAAGGAAGAGAAGAAGGAAAAGGAGTCGGAGCCGCGGCGGAAGAAAGTAACTTTGAAACGAAAACTCTCTCGCGCTGGGCGCGAGTTTGCATCGATCGTCGGAGATAAAAGCGACGTGTATCAGAGAGCGCAGTGGAATTAGAAACCGACGCCGAGGGAGGAAAGCGAGGGTGAACGCGTCGCGCAAAAAGAACCTGTTTCTTTCCCTTCCTCGGCGTATCTTGTTCGCTCGCTGCGTTTCGTTCGCTGCGTTCCTCTCGCCTAACAGGATTTCATCTGCGAGCTTCTTGGAAAACCTAGCGAGGAGACACACACGCGTTCCGTCACGCCGCGTAATGACGATGACACGGATCACGTCGACGTCGAAAGAGGAAGGGGACCCGTGGCTTCAAACGAAAGCTGCGACAGCCTCGTCCCACGCGTCGTTCACGCGAAATAGAAGCGCGATACGCTCCACGGGAGGGTCAGCTCGCGACTATGGTTATAAACAGGGCAACTTGCAGAAATTTATGTATTTCCTTTTGTCGGTTCTCCTTTTCTTATCCAGTCGCAGGAATTTTCCTCTCTTTGAGGGTATCTCGCTATTTCTGTTTGATGATACAGCGGTGATTAAGTGGTACTCGGACAGGAATGTCGTTCGCCCCTATTTTTACTAAGAGGTGTGAATAAGTATTTAATATTCTGGTACCAATTACTGGAGTTAACTCGGTGCTCCAGCTACGTTAAATATTTTATTCGAACGACCCAAGAATCTTGCGAAAGATCATCAACGACAAACTTAAAACGACCAAGACCAGAAACAGATCGCGATCTTCCAGTTTCGAATCTCTCGAGTTGCAAGTAAACTCCCAAACGTCCCTATAAATCTTATATCACAGCATCAACCAAATCCCCATAAACTACCATTTCATACCATTAACAACCTACTTCTCCTTCCCCGGTCCGCAGTTGAGTCTACATATGCATCTTCCTCGAGACCCAGCCGGTCGACAACAAAGAGTACTACCAGGAAGAAAACGAGAGGAAAGATAAGGAAAAGAGGCGAAAGGAAAGGAAAGGAAAGGAAAGGAAGCGGAGGCTAGATAGAAGCGAGCGAGGGAACCGGTGGTGTCGGGCACGGCGTGCACCCCGGAGGGTAGCTTCAAACGAAAACTCCGACGCGTCCAACGAGTTTGTATCGAGCGTAGGAGGGAAAAGCGCGAGAGGCTGCGGAGGGTCGAACCTCGAGCGAGAGTTGAAGGGCTTAAGGGAGAAAGAGATCGAGCGAGGATGCTAGAAAACCGTGAGCACAGAAGGGGACAGTGTAGAAAGACAGGGTGAGAGAGAGTTCGAGTTGGAGCAACGGAGATCGAGACCGAGAGAGAGAGAGAGAGAGAGAGAGAGAGAGAGAGAGAGAGAGAGAGAGAGAGAGAGAGAGAGAGAGAGAGAGAGAGAGAGAGAAAGAGGGTGAGAAAGGGAGGTAGAGAACAGAGAGAACGGGAAGAACGAAAGAGAGTCGGAACCGAGGGCAGAGAGAAATAGAGAGAGGGACGAAGAGAGAGATTCTCTGGTCTCGTAGCCGAGCGCGATGCTGCCACTGCTGCTTGCTGCAGAACGAGCCTGGGACGAGGGAAACGAGGGACTGCTGAAGGGAGGGGAAACTGCCGCAGACCGAGGCCATGGTAGGCGAGGTGAGGTGGCAATCAATAAATATACAGAGAACCGGCAGAGAGCGAGGGAGAGAGAAAGAGAGAGTGGTAGATCGAGCCACGGAGAGGAGGCAAGAGAAAGAGAAAAAGATAGGGGACGGGGGTGAGAGCGAGGGGTGGAGAAGCGCTCGTCGCGTCTGTCCGACCGTCGGTCCGTTCTTGCGTCCCCAAAGCCCCCACGAATCTAACCGACGCTCGCTCGCAGAGAGAGAGAGAGAGAGAGGGAGAGAGAGAGAAATGATGATACGATAGAACACGAAGGAAAGAGATAGAGAAACAGGAGAGAAGGCTCTGGAGAGAGGTTTTGCTTGAAAAGACAGGAGCAACCGACCAAAGCGAGAGGGAAAGAGACGACACAGCGCGACCAGCTACACAGGGATACGAGAGAGGTCCAGAAAACGCAAGGAGGGACGACGTCGGGTCGCGGAGGTGAGGCAACGAAATAAACGAAATCCCATCCAGCGCGATGGAACGGTCCGGAGAGAGGAGAACGTTCTGTTAAGAGGACGAACAACTTTCCATTCCTAACCCCACCGTCTTTGACGTCGTCAGAATTTCTTTTCGGATTCCCAGGGAATCATTGGGACCTCTGTGGATTCTTCGGCTGCCACTTTTGAGATCGATCTAATTGGAGGAAGATCCGCACCGCTGCTCGAATCGGCTGAAATCTTCGACGAGCTCGACCATTATCGGTATCGCGATCTATGGTTAACGTCGAGGAGAGAGGAAAGATCCGAGAAACGGTATCAGGGAAGCGCGACCTGTAATTCGGATCGTGATACCGATTCGATAATTAACGTATACCAGCGTGATGGATGCGGCAGGACCGAGCGGGAATCGATTCGATTCGAGCAATCGGAGCGTGAAAGAAAACACAGGGAAAAGGTATTGATTGCTGCCGTACGAAAAGTCGCGACTGGCTACCGATTACTTCGACTTCCGGTTGGAGAGCTCTTTCCAGTGACTTTCGTGCTAAAAAGTTGAACGCGGTTCCCTTAACTTTTTCGTAAGAAGAAAGGTTAAGGATTCGAAGAGAGAAGAAGCAAAGCGTGCAATTCTAAATAGCCATTTAGAGTAACAAGATTCAGCAAAGCGTAAACGGTATCCCTGAAACGGTGCTAGGAATAATTCTCCCCATGACCTCGAGCGGCACCAATCTGTACGATCGATATGGTGTCATCCTCTGACCCTTGAACGACACGAATACCGTCGGAAAGCGCAAGTAGTCCGACGTTTTAAGTTCTCCGCGATATATTACGCTTGAAGAAACCGTGGAAAGAAACAGCGAGCCGAGAAGATGTAACAACGAGAGATGTTAAATTTAATTCGAAACCGAGCAAACGAGCCCTCGTACGAACCTAACCGGTTCTCGGTTGACACTGTCAAGTTAAATATCGTTAAAGACAAAGACGGAGTGGTTAGATAAAACAGCGTCGACTTTAATCAGTTAATAGCACCGGAAACGGGGATCCAGAGAATTATCGAGGCGAGTCCTTCAGAGTTGCTGCTCTTCACCGTGAAATCGCTTAAAAGTAAATACTCGAATTAAAATACGACAGAACCGGTGTCGAAGTCGCGCGTATCACGGCTGTGTCCTCTTCTCTGTCGAGCGGCGACGACGCGGTTTCGAAAAAACGAGAACAACGTCAGAAGGATCCTCGAATCGCCGGAAGAAAAAAGGCTAACCGCCTGCTGAGAGAGGAGAAGGGCTCGATTGCAAACGTGCAAGTAGTGCTAATTAAAGTAAGTGGCCGAACAGGCCTCTCCTTTCTCGAGAACGCGTTAGATATATATATATATATATATATATATATATATATATATATATATATATATATATATATATATATATATATGTATGTATGTATGTACGTACACGTACGTATATATAAAATACGAACGCCGACTGGGTTCGGATTCTTTGAAAAAAATAGCGTTAGAAGGGGTCTTGGGCGGGCATGAACGGAAACGAGAGAGAGCCGGGGTGAAAGAACAGGCCAGCCGGCGGAATATCCGTTTTGCTCGAACGTGCGAGCGCGATGCTAAAACCGAGAGAGAGTTGAATGGTCTCGATGCTTGTTCAAGGTCTGAAACTTCGAGAAATAACGTCTGTGGAAGTTCGTTCGAATGTTTCGTAGTACGCGGTGTGTATCGCTCGATGAGCCACGCCGAGAAAACCGGAGGGATACTGAATGATCGTACGCCTGTGTTGAGAACGTTGAGGAAGGTGTGCATTTACAGTGAGTCGAGTACAACCCGATCGATCATCTTCTACAATTATTCTGACCGGAAGATCTGGCTCTCCAATGGAAGATCGTATCGATAGTGGAGACGTTTGTAAAATTTCAAGGTTGATCGTCCAAACTCTGGGTTTAAGTGGACAGTTCGACGATCTTACAAGGTAGCCAGAGTCACTTTTTAAAATAAGTACTCGAGGTTTCGACCTTGAACTTGTGACGCGTACTCTTGAGACTGTTTTGATACGAGTTTGCGAACGACGGAGAATTAAGGGTTATTGAACTGATTTTAAAAGCAAAAATCATTCCCGAGGTTGAGAATCGTGGAGCAAGAGTCCTTTGGTATTCAACATACGCGGTGTGGTATTTATCGGTTATACATGCTCAAGGATCGACGCCAAAAAGGGAATTCATACGTCTTCCCTGCACTATTTCGCATCAGTGCAAACAGTTTGATTAATGAAGCGCAAAGCTTCAACGGCAGGTAAAAGAGATTGCGTTGATAATCCCATTCGATATCCAACGCCTCTGAACATCGATCATGCTGTTATTAATAGGTACGATTTCATTCTCTCCGTCTTGTTCGTTCGAGCTACACCTTGCACCGATAACCGGGTTTTATAAAATTGTTAAAAGACAGAATTTTAAAGATGCTTCAAGTTTCGCCAGGTTTCTCTCGCTTCGTTCGTATCTAATCTACAAGAAGATCGCGGTGACGAGTAACAAGAATTTATTTCGAACTGTTCACGGTCAATTTTGTACTTTCAAATTACTCTCGCGTGTTTATCGTTAAAACGAATCTTTTCTCGCGTCGCTTCTTTTCCAAAAGATACAAAAATATCCCATTAAACGTTCCCCAATTATTCACGTCGGTCTCCAAACGATTCAACGCGTGCAGCCCGAATAGAAAGAAAACGAATAATTCAAGAACCCCTAAGTCGTGGAAATTGCAACGCGGCCAGGAATGCTGGCCTAACGCAATTAGCGTCTATAACCGTTCATCGATCTGCCAGGACGCGCGTGTCAATTAAGCCGGTCGGATCAACCGGACCCACGGTGTCAGCCGACCTAACGTACTTACGTGTATACGTAGCCGCGCTCGAATCGGAGAGAAAGAACGCGCAGAAGATACAGGAAGAAATAGAAAGGAGCATAGGAGAAAAACAAGCAGAGAAAATAGGAGACGAAAAAAAAGGGGGAAGAAAAATTGGCTTACCACCGAAGAGCGCAGTCGGATCGAGCAACGGATTGGCCTGGTCCGCCTGGAGTTTCTCGGAGGCGGAGGTGGCGCCTGGAGTCGCCGTGGCCGCCGCTTCGCCTCCGCCACCTCCACCGCCCCCGCCACCTCCGCCCGATGCGGAGTTCTCCTTCTCCATGCCAGTCCCCTGAAAACGAGCATCAGCGTTTCGTTAGAACCGTTAACTTCGTACACCGTCGACGAATCGTTTCTTTTTCGGGTAGACGGGTGCAGGAGGGAAGGAAGAGGGATGAAGGGTGGGAAAAGGGTGGAGAAAGGTGAACATTTTTGCCGGGGAAACCGATGAGAACTCGTGACAGCGAAGGAACTCCGCGAGACACGAAACGGAGACGGAACGACTGAGTCGTACGTTTAGGGTTAATTTTTTTTTTTAACGGAGGCTATGGTAATTAAGGGTCGCCGACAGTGGATTTTACGGATATAAGGGTAGATTGATTTATTCGTGGGAGGAGACGCGTTCGGAGGGCGAAGGAGGAAACTTTGCACGGTGTATTTGGATCATGTACGCGTATACAGTGGTCGATGAATGAAAAGTCGATAATAGTAAGGTTGGTAGTAATGGAACAATAGTACTATTTGCTTTCCTTTCATTGTTTCCAAAACAGCGTACAGTTGTTACAAAGGGTCATCGTTAGGCCTTGAACTTCCGATGAATCCAAAAAGCAAGTTCGCAAACCAAGAATGTAAATATTTAAAAACGGGACCAACATTGACACGTGTGTAACATTTTTCCGACAAAGTATTCAATTGTTTCTTTCGAACAATAATCATACGATCTCATACATATGCACAAAAAAAAAAAAAAGAGAAAAAAAAACATCGGTGCACGTTGACGTTGGTTGAAAAAAGAAAAGCTTCGTGTCTGCGCAACGTCTGGATTTCAATTAATTATGTTAATACGCCGACGCTGCGTATCGAAACCCGGGAAACGTTTTTCTTTCTCTCTCTCTCTCTCTCTCCTCTCCGTCTCCCCTCTTCCCCCATTTCAACGAGGTAAAAAGGAAGGGGAACCGTAAAAATCCAACGTTAATATTTCAGTCACGCGCATACGTAAGCACGTTGTGTGTCTCGCATGTTCATTCGATGACTGTTTACCAGTCGAAGAAAGGCTTCCTCGAGCGCTTTAAATAAAGGTCGTTCTCCCCTCCACAATTTCCCCTCCAGCGCTTCAATCAGCTGACTGGCACACTCCCCTCTCTCGCCGCACAGCTGTTGTATAAATATACATCGTTACAACGTTGAGTCAGGTTAGGCTGGTGCTAGGCTAGACACCGCACAGCCACTGGCACCGTTATTATTATATACTGTTGCCTTAGGTATAGTTGACGCGTATCGCGCTCGACACACCGAGCAAACGTAATCACATTATTATTTCTGGGTGTGCGTGTGAGTGTGAGAAAATTTTCTGCGAATAACAAAATTTTCATAAATATATGTATTTTATATATTTTTTTTTTATTTTTTTTATTTTTTTTATTTTATTTTTTTAACACTATCGTATCTAGGTGCGCGTGCAAGTGCGAGCAAATTTTTTACGAACAAGGAAATTTGAACGAAGGTACGTTTTTTATACACTTTTTTTTTCAATTCATGTTTGTTTATGTTTGTTCTTTTTTTTCTTTTTTTCTTTTTTTCGTGGTTATTAGGGAATTGGATGAATAGATAAATATCGATTTGAAAGTTGGGATAATTTAAGAGCTTCCCGGCATGAATTTTTGTTGGTCGAATAGAAAATTCTTGCGTCGATTTAAGATATCGTCGAGTCTACGGTGCCGAGAAGCCTTTTATTCCTAATTGAAGGACGAAGCCGCGTGGAAGCCCTCGATCGCCGGAAATTATCTTGGACCATCGCGTCTTTTGCGTTCCGGGGATCGATGGAGCGCGCTCTACCCACTGACGAATCCAAAATCTACTTGCAACCGTGTCATCGGGGATCGATGAACCCCCCGATATCGACAAACCAAGACGTACCACCTGAATTATTTCGGTTATGGAACAGTCGTTCCATTGATTAACCCAATTTCACTCGTTACGCGAGACAATTTTCAATTATTCTACGATCTGTTTCTAGTATTTCACACATCATACGACGTTATTCTACCAAGCTCAACAGCCACGTTCAGCGTGTCAATTATTTTCTCCGTTACACATTTAAACATCGAGAAAAGGAGCATTCTTCCTCCGACGCTATTCAAATTACATACTAAATATTTGTTGTATTCTCACAACCAAAGAACATGTAACTAAACGATAAATTCTTGCTCGCATAAGTACTTTTCACAATAATTTCGTATTCTAAAGATACATCATAATTTAAAGTTTGAATTAACAAGATCATCTTTGAAAGCAATCTTTCATACGTCGTCGCTCACTATTTTAATCTTTTCAAGATACAAAATACAAAGAACGAGAGATTTCATCACCCATCCGTAATATGTTAAGTAACCCTTTATTTTAATAATTTCAAACATTTTCGAACCACCTACTGTTCGCACGAAAACACTCGAAATCCCGTCCAAAAGCAGTCGTCAGCTACAAAATGGTCGCTGAGGAACGGTCGTGCTCCTCGGTTCTACCTGTCCAACCGAGCACGATACTTTCCAAATATCAGGGAACCGCGACGTGACGATCCCTCGGCCCTCCGAGTTGCTAAAAATTCGTCGCTCACAGGCCGCACAATATTCCCCGGATACTTGTTCCATGCAGGGAATACCAAAGTGGCCGCGCACGAGCGTCGAATTCCCGGTAGCCGGGGAATATCGAGAAACGAGCCTCTCCGACGCGATGCTGCCGCTGTTGCCTGGTTTTCAGCCGCGCGAGCACTTCCAGGCGCTCGTAAATTGGCAAAAGAGGGACAGAGACAGGGAAAAGAGCGGAGAGAAGACGACGAATAAGAAGGAAGGTCTTCGGTCAGCGAGAGAGAATCGAGGGACGAGGTTGAGAGGAGGAAGAGGCAGCGGAGGGAAGCTGAAGAGGAGAGTCAGAGGCGGCTACGACCATCGATTTCTCGACCGGTGTGTTACGCTCCTTCGACCGAGGAAAAACTTGCCGCTCGACGATCCGCTACGACCGTACGCGCGGCTGGAGGAAAAAAAAAAAATCCTGGTTGGGAAGGTTACTACACCGACAATATGGCGCGTCTGTATATCCGCGAGGAGGCCAGGATGGGCATAACTGAATTATGTCTCATCGAATGTTTTGATGAATATTCTTGTACGGTTAAGTAGAATCTTTGGAATTAATAAGATTTACCATCTGGTTGCTTCACCTTTAAACTTTTCGCTGACTCTTTTTGCGCGACTCGATTAAATAAAAGGAATTTTAGATACGATTTTTTTTTTACAGATCAATCAAATCCGTAAAATATATCTTGAAAATCTGAGCAGAGACGCGTGATACTATCGGACAAAGCATAAATCGCAAACCCTCTTAACCTATATTCCAATCTTCTAAAAACTTGGACGATCTTTACATCAACGAAATCTTTGAATAACGCATAAAGGACAGTATTGAAATTTTATGGAAAGATAGGCTGACTGATTCATGTGAATCCAAGAAAGGATTAAACGTGAAGCTAATATATGTATATATATATTTTTTTTTAACGCTTCAACGAGCCGAGCGAACGCGAAAGGGTGGAAAGAAAAATGGAGGACGCCAGTGGGCCAGCGTGTAACAATAACATGGAAATAGATACAGGGGACGCGTGTCTCGTATATCTTGCTGAACACACGGTTACACGGGGGAAAGGACGTTTTCTTTTTCGCTTGTGCATCGCACGAAAAGTTTATCGGTTATCGCAGAGTATAGTGACCCAGACACGGCTATGAAACTTTCCACCCTTGGCGCGTACGGAGAAAAACTTTACCCCCTTTTTCTGATCGAACGTGTGCCGGTTGGTCGATGATCTCTAATCGTTCGCAGAAATATCGATTATTCAATAGAGAATGTTCCATTTCGAGGAGAATTTTTCGTTTCGATAAGAAAATAATTGTTACCGCAAAATTGGACGAAAGTTCTGCGTTATTATATAAATCAACCCACTGTGCTAAAAATAATATTTGATATTTCGGAAGATCGTGCAAATTTTCTACGTTTGTGGAAAAATTTGAAACAATCGTAGTTTTTAGTTTTTATACGTACCACAATGTTTCGAGAAGATAAATTACACGAGCGCAAATAACGAATTCCCGTTTCCAGGACGAGCGGACGGTTTTATATCACCGTTAAAATTTTACACGTCTGTTACGTGGACACAATGAGAGCTTCATCCGACAAAGCGAGAATTATTTACCGATCGAAGCATACGATAAACTCCATCGTCGGTTATTTGCATAA
This sequence comes from Ctenoplectra terminalis, assembly GCA_019453375.1. Lineage (NCBI taxonomy): Eukaryota > Metazoa > Arthropoda > Insecta > Hymenoptera > Apidae > Ctenoplectra > Ctenoplectra terminalis. Next base: position 761,991 of record SMSQ01003132.1, on the reverse strand, counting down.
TGATTTATATTTTATTTGTTAACTTCGATCGTTTAATCAAGACCGCGCGTGTTTACCGATCGATGTCCTTTATTAACCAATCCAGATTCAACGTTTTCCATAAATTTATAAATATTTTTCATTAAAATTACCACGACTATTTCCCTCCGATACGTTTATCTTTTCAATATCCACGATTCATCGCGTCAAACAAAACCAATATTTCGTATCGAATAGAAAGAAACTATAATCTGTAACCGATACACGGACCGAGCTAGGATCGCCGATGGACCACAATTCTGGCGACGCTCGCCATAAAAGTCTATGCCATTCGAAAACGAAAACGCCTCCAGGAAGCGTCGAAGCTCGTACCGTTTCTGTGTTTGCCCGGAAAAATTGGTGCTGTGAAAAAAATGTTTCTAATAATTGGTGAAAAAACCCGCGTCCAGGTCGGGACCGATCAATCAATAACGGAGAACGATATTGTTTCGCGGCGCTATCGATGCACACGCTAGTCGAATACTCGTCCAACGCAGGTGACAGTGACAGGTGTCAATTTCGAGGTGACTGCTGTCAAGAAATGTTACCTTCTGTCATCGACGTTAAATTATGGCCGTTTCTATCCATGATCTTGACGCGGTTAAATATTCTGTTCCACTTGCCTCGAGTATTCCTACACGTGGGTAAATATTGTAGAAAAATGGGCAAGGGAGGAAGGTAAATCGAGCAACGTGAAAACACGTCGCGTATGTTGACATAATATCATTTTCCGATGGATCATCGATCGCGAAAGAGAGTCTCGAATTTTTATTTAACACTGTCTTTCGAGGGACAGACTTTAATTCGTCTGAAAACAGACAGCTGAGTCTGACCACGCGAGATTCTCAATTTTATACCCTGAATTCCCAATCTATGAGTCGCAACCCTCGCAAGAGGCTAGCTCTGGTTGCGTTTTTAATCGTAATTACTTTTATAGTTACAGTTCTGATAAATTAAATTTAAAAAAATATTAAACGATATTCAGATTAATTCTCGAAGACTCGGTGCTCAACTTCGATTTTCGGTACAGCGATTCTTGTATTCTCTCGCAAACCTCGAACGCAATCGTTTCTACGTTCAGTGAAACCTTCCATCCCCCAAATCCTAATCAATGTCCAACCCCAAAACCACGACCCCAAAACCTCCATACACAACCCACAAATGAAACTTTCCTTCGGTGACCAACATTCTACCGAAGAGAAAAAGAAGACGAGGGAAAAGAAAACAATTCTTCGAGGCTCGCCGTTCAATTCGACCATCCCCAGGATCCACGTCTCGGGTCCCAACTTTTTAATCCTCATCGACAACACCGCGATCTAAAAACCCTGCCGCCTAACGCACAAAGGAAAACCTCTTATCATCGTCCACGGTAATGAGTCATCCCGCGTATCGATATCAGACAACTGCATAACCTCTTTTACAAACGCCGACCGACCAAGTTCCATCAATTTCCACGGGGAACACAAAGAATTGCGCTTCCGCCGTCGAAGCCGCTGTCACCGGTCTCGCTATCCTCTCTCTCCGCTTTGCCGCATCTGCGTCAATTACAGACGGACTTGGCCGGTTCTCCACGGGGAAGAGGAAGAGAAGGAAGAATATGGAGAGGAGGTAGCGGGGCAGAAGCTGCTCCAAAGGATATACGTGGCAACGAGGACTTCGGATCTTGATGGTTTCGCGTAGCAGAGGCGACGTTACGAGGTGCGTTCGTGTGCGGGGCCGAAGAGACCGGGGGCCAGCAAGAACGGCCAGAGGGACAGGGACGGATGAACGGAGAGAGCGCGGAGAGGCGGAGGGTGACGGAGATGGAACGGGGGGTGGCGGTGAACGCCAGCGAGCGAGATGGGGGACGCAGAAAAAGGGGGAAAAAAAGAGACAGGTACGCGTAGAAGGAGAAATATACAGGCAACGCTCGGAGAGCAAGGCGACGCGGAGAGAGGTCCAGGGAGAAAAAGAGAGAACGAGAGATATGGTCGCAGGAGGCGGTGGAAGTGGAGGAGGAGTAGCAATCAATACAGAGCCACCAGAGCAAAACCATCCCTCGGCTTCTGTCTCTCTCTCTCTGTCTCCCTTATACCCTCGTTCGTTCCATCTATATCTTTCTCTGTCTCCCTTGATCGCTTCCTATCGCGACCACTCCATCTTTCTCTGTTCACCATCGTTGCCACCCTTCCTCTCGCGTTTTCTATCTTTCTCTCTATATATATATGTATCTCTCTCTGTCTCTCTTTCTGTTTCTCTCTCTTTCTCTGCACCCCTAACAGCCACGAATACGACGGTTATATGGATGCTATAGGGCATAGAGCGTCGCTAACAGGGACTTTCGTACGCTTCCACTCGGCTGTGTAGCCCGCTCTCTTCTGTGTATCGCTCTCGCGCGTATATACACACCCGCGCGATCCGGTTCCGCCGAGAGCAGCCGTTGCTGCTGCTGCTGCTGCTGCTGCTGCTGCTGCTTCAACCACTGTTGTATGAGCGTTTCTGTGTGTAGTTCGGGTTACCTGCGATTATGAGCGATCGTGCGTGCGTCAGAGGACCAGCTCCGCTCGTGCACGCGCGAGAAGGTACGCGGTTTGGATTTGGCTCGTCGAGAGGTGGATAGATTTTTCAATGAACCGAATGGAAGAAGATGGGATGGAAATGATTGGTTTTTTTTTCCNCTGCTGCTGCTGCTGCTGCTGCTTCAACCACTGTTGTATGAGCGTTTCTGTGTGTAGTTCGGGTTACCTGCGATTATGAGCGATCGTGCGTGCGTCAGAGGACCAGCTCCGCTCGTGCACGCGCGAGAAGGTACGCGGTTTGGATTTGGCTCGTCGAGAGGTGGATAGATTTTTCAATGAACCGAATGGAAGAAGATGGGATGGAAATGATTGGTTTTCTTTTTCCTTTTTTTTTTGCCTCTCGTCGAATCTTCGAACAACGGTCGTTTTCGTAAATTAATCTCTCGGAGAACGATTTCTTTTCGAAGTCAGTCGAGGATGATCTAATTTTCCGTGCAAGCACATGGTGCTCGTTTCATATCGGTTCGAAAGAATTTGCTTGAACCGCAACAATGGATCGATCGTTATCGACGAAACGGCAATAGGGAAACCTTCTTTGACGAATCGACCTAATCAGCCAAAACAGGTCGTCGCTGTCGCGAACAATGCTGCGTTCTTGAACCGATAATTGCACGGTAAGGTTCAGCGCTATGCGCATAATTCAAGGGCGAAGAGAAAGGTTGTGCAGTTGGACGTTCACGATCTCCGTGAACTTGGATCCGCGAGACCGTGAACCCTGACTCTATCGACTAGATAAACCTCCGGCAATGAAACGCCTCGATTATTGCGCAAAAATGATCTTCCCATCGGCGAATGGACACGGTGAAAAATAAAAACAGAGAGAACGCGAAAGATCGAAATCTGTTACGAGTACGGACACCTGACGCTTGAAATTAAATTTCAAACGTTACCGAGTACTTAATGTTTGTCTCCGTTGAATCGCGAATAAATTGAAGACACGAAAGGCTCGAGGCAAAGAGAAGAGGGAGAAATAAAGTACTTACGATTAATTACGAGGCCTCAACTCATAGTAAAAGCCGGCGCCACGAGGCCCCATCACACCTGAAACAGAGAAATACGAGGCGCCATTAATATTTGGTCGTCGAACGATTTTCATAGTTCCTATATCACCGTTCCCCGTCCAATTAGGAAGCAAACACGCGACCATTAGGAAATCTTCGTCGCATTTGCATGTTAACAGAACCGTTTTCTACTCTACTTATTCGTTACGTGCCCCTGTTTTACGCCGTATCATACGTCCGATCATTTTCTATTTGGCTCCTCGAATCGCTTCCGACGATTCCAACGTACTCGATTCTTCGACTCGAACAAGTTTAGCGCCTCCGTTTACCGTAGAGGATTTCGATGAATGAAACAGACGCTCTGTTTACATGGAACAAACTACAATAGTGTGCACGCGATTATCGTCATTCATATTCACGGAGCATCCATTTCGCGGGGGATTACAACAGCTATTCGCGATAAATATTTATACGTACACACTGAACGGTGCACCATATGCAACCGAGGGTAAATGTTTAATTTCACCGTGTTTCGGAAGTTCCCGGTGCAAACAGACGAAGTTCCCCGGTGTGGTGAGAGGAACTTGCACCGATGTCGAAACGATATCGAGAGAATTTGGAAACGCCGAGAGTAGGAATCTGTTTTCGGTGTTAGGTTTTCCAGTAAGTGGCAGAATAAACGAGGAATTTCTTCTCCGACGTTCTCCAATTTTTAAGAGATAAAATAATAGCGATGATCCAACGATTCACCCTAAACTAAAATCATTTTTTAACTTTCGACTAATCTATAAAAATTAACTCTAAAAACTGTCAATGTCATCACTTTCGACAAAAATTCGTAAATTTAATCCAAACGATTCGTACAAAAAACTGATCCAAACTTAAAACCGATTTCCAATAACTGCACCAAAGCTAACGGAAGTTGCACAAAACCCCCTGTTTCATCGTCGCAATGGCAGCTCTCGTCTCTCCTTCTCCCGATCGTCGACGAACGAAAGTAATACCGCAAACGAGTAAATTGATTTCGAAGTGGAAACGAGAACGAGGGTAATATTTGTCGAGGACCAACCAGCTCGGTCGCCGCGCGACAAACGGGAAAACGCCGCGAAACGTCTGTGTATCGGCGTTCGTTAATACGAAATCAATATTACCGGCCGCGTCTGTCGTCTCAGTTTTCGACGGCCATTCAAATTTCCGTCGACGATTTTCGACGATACGACGCGATAAGGCCGAGATAACGTGGCCTATTTTATCGAATCTCGATTTGTCCCTTTCGAGATACAAATCGTTATCGTCTTTCATTGATGGAAATAAAAAAAAATTCAATTTTTCTTTTTTCTTTTCTCTCTCTTCTTTCTTTCTTTTTTCTTTTTAATTGTTTATTTTAAGTCGCATCAACCGCTAAGTTGTGTTACCAGCGACTCAATTCAGAAGCGATGATCGATTCAATACCACTTTTCGACGAACAGAAAGTTTATTCGTACGATAAAGTGGCTACAGTTCATTCTAAAACTACTTGAATCAAAAACGTGAAAGTTCAACAGTCCGAAAGACAATAATTACTCGAACTCTAATACGTTAACGGTGTCGAAGTGAACTGCGAGATACGTAAAAACGAACAGTGAAAAGAACAAGGAAGACGCAAATTGAATGGCTCAGCTGGATAAATGGGCACCTTATAAATAGCACGGTTCTGGCACATTATGCACTCGCGAATGGCTAATAAATACGCTGAGAATTTAGTAGCCGACGATTTACATCGTTCCCGCGTTAAATAGAATCCGCTGTCATTATAACTTCTTTCTGCCTCGATATTGCTTTTCCTCCTGTAACCTATCGATCGTCCGTTACGCCAACTGAAATACCGATACAATCTATCGTTACGCGTGATTTTCCAACGATTTGTACCGCACAAATAAATCTAGTTAAAACCAATTGTAAAATGGTATCAAAGGGAACGTGATTAACAATCTGGTTAACGTACACTAAATCGCACGACAAACCTAATTAATCTCGAATCGTTAACCGATTCCTTTTCGATGGATTTACGTACAGAAATTAAAATTGCATCAAAGAGTAACGGAAACACGACGAGATACACCGCTTCCGGTATTCGAGGTCTGGATATAATCCAAATTTTGTCACATTAGCAGTCGAGGTTGAAGATCGGGACGCGATGTACCGTCACGTAACGGTATTACGCGAACGGGCTCTAATTTCTCGCGCGATGCCACAGCCAGCAAGAAATCCCCCGGAATTTCGCGAACACGCTCCCGATATTCGCACTCTGGAGAACATTCAACAGGGATCACCGTGGATTCCGTTTAGGCGGCTGGGATGCGAAATCGGTCGTAGCGGAAGGGTGAAATGGGATATTGTGAACCAGAGGGACAACGTTCGGTCTTTTAAGCGTAAAAATTCGAACCTGAAAATTATAATTCGAAAACTGTTATTTGGAAACGCGAGGAATTGGAAATTTTTCAATTCGAGAATCTGAGAGCCCGAAAGTTTTAGAATTTTCGAACTTTAGAATCTTTGAATGTTGGAACTTTGGAATATCAGAGTTTTAGAACCTCGGAATCTTAGGATTTTGGGATTTTAAAACTTTAGAAACGTAGAATTTTAGAAATTTAAAATCTTACAATTTTAGAACTTTAGGATCTTAGAATCTTGGAATTTTAGAATTAGAAATTTCAAAGCTTGAGTATTACATCCAAAGATACGAACTATAATATCAAGTTTCTAAAGTAACATTTTTCTACAATCACCATAAAACTTAAATTTGCTGTTCCAGTCTTCCAAACCCACTTATCATTTATAACCAAATTGTCGATCAACACGAAACGCGGAAAATCCAAGTTAGAAACCTAACGTTTCAAGTTCCAACGGCATCTTCCTACTGTCCGAGTTTCGAGTTCCAGCCAGTATATCTCAAACAAGCGAACGAACTCGGCCACTCGACTAATCAAATCACGAAACTAGCTCATTTGCGTTAATTGAAACGACGTGCCGCGACGGGGCTTGGGAGGTCACCGGTTCGATCGTATCGAGACCAGGAAAAAAAGATGCGTTTGTTTAATTAATTGTCCTTTCTTTGAGCCGGTTCCGCAGTACGAAGAACGATCCACTGACAACTACAATTTTGACGACGACGTCACAGAACCTCGACCGGTTATCAGGCATCGTTGATTCGTTGATTAAAAAAGGGACGCTCCTATCTATCGCCGAGAGGCGCCGATAATGCCACAAAATTCTGATCCGGCGCAACGCTACGAAGCTTGGAAAAATCCACCGTTCTCGAAAAAAAAAAAAAAAATAAACGTGAAAAATTTGGCGCGATCGTTAAACCCTAAATTTTTGTGTTTAAACTCATAAATAACGGTATAAACGGTAGTCTCGTTAATCGTAAAAATGGTAAAACGATATTTGTCGAAACGTCGAAACAAAGCCAATGGAAGAGAGATTAATTATTATTAGTATTAGTTATCTAGTCTATTCGAGTGTTACGGTAATTCGAGGCGTTTGTTACTGTTAGAGGCGTATGCATTATTCATACGATATGCAAATCCGAATCGGCGCGGTTGCGCCGTATGAACGCGTTACGTGAAAAATACGATAATGCGTGGACGGAGATATACGCTCGTCGCCGAGAACGAACCAAAGTATGTACTCAGTTTTGTTCCAGGGCCGCGATTTAAACGCGACCCGCCCTGCGTGTTTGCGCAATTAGTCTTCGAAATGGTTGTCGCGCGTTGATCTTTATCCATTATTGTTTGTTTTATTTTAATTTTCTCCGTTTCTTTTGTCACTCCACGAACGGCAATCTGGAAATCCGAACTGCACACGGGTCACACGTGCAATCCAACCTAAATGATTCCGATGCCATTCGTAACGCGTTACAGTTTTTTAAACAGATAAATCTACTGAATTCATTACAAGCAAATATGCGTATCCTCCTTTTGAAAATACTGTAATATCGTAATAGTCATTCGTGTATCTTTCAGTGGTCATAACTTTAATTTAATCTAATGTTAACGCGACCATTTTAAAGTAAACTCATACCTAATAACAATAACAATAACAATAACAGTTATAACGCGTTGAAAATACTTGTTTAAATCTACCCACGTTCTTACAGATGTTTAAGAAATCGATCTCTGTTTTATGACTCCTGCAATGGGATTTAAAAAAGTTACGCTAACTTATGTTTCGCGTTGCGCAATCTGTTCTCTCGTTTCAAAACTTTGCGCGTTAACGTACAAAGGCCCAGTGACCGAGTAACACCGGACGCTTCGCTCGTGTATCAATAAGTATACTTGCAGCACTCGATACACGGATTAAAATAATATTGCTTCCACGTAACAGTTACGAACACCGCTTCAAGTAATTAGAGGTTCACCTGCTCTCGTAACTTTACCGCTCGGAAGGGGTTTCTGGTGTTACTCAACTCCATATACAAGGTGTTCCATTATAACCGAGCCGCGTAACACTGAACCACCAACATTCTATGATACATTAGCGGATCACGACTGCGATGGTTGAATACGAGAGAGGACGAGAAAAGGAAAGGAAGGGCGTTCCATCCGGGGCCTGCCAGTGGGACTCGTCGATAAGGCATCCTAGCAGGCACGTGTCTTGGACGTGGAAATACTGAAGTTAGAATCGATCGGAAAATCGATGTTAGCGAAATCCCTCGGGTGACGGAGTGCAACAGGATCGCCGCAACGCAAGTTTCTAAAACGTTTAAACAATTACCTCTTCGTATCCTCTGATTCGTTTAAAATATCAAATTCCATGCATTACAATTGCAACGATAAATTGTTCGACCGACGGCAGCGAGGAAGAATGGCCGCTACAAAGTTTACAGCGGGAGGGGGAAAAAAAACAATGAAAAATAAAATAGGGAAAAAAATAAAGGAAAAGTGACAGAGCGGTGGAGCAGCTTCCGAGTGGAAAACAAAGATGAAGAAGGGTGAGGGGGCGGTTCAACGTTCCCCGGGAACGTAATATACCGCGCGAGTGCAACGAGAGACAGAGGCTGAGTCATCAATATAACTTTACGCACGTACGTGCAGCGCGAGGCCGTCACCACTACAATTCCATTCATAAACGTAAAGGTCGACTTACGCACACCGGCGTCCACGTGTGCCTATTAAAGGACCGTATGTAAATGCGCACACGTGCGCGGGTGCACGTGTACCTGTGACTCTACGTGTGCTCTCGCCTAGAGAGAGCTTTCCGGATATTTCATTCAAGTTTCCGCTCGCTATAGTACGAAATCGTCGAGAGCGTGAATTAATAAGGTACCGTGGCAAGTTGTGTAAAAAGGTGTTAATTGTTCCTATCGAAATTTAAAGACCGGTGCGATTCAATTTTTACTTTTGAAATTTGAATTCGAAAAATGTGCCGATCAACTGTATCCTGTATACCCTTTTCACGGCTAATTCGAATATAGAGATACACGACTTATGCATAAGATTTTAACAAAAATTGTAACCGAAGTTAGGAAACATCGAAGTCCAGGAATCATAAGCTTGGAGAAGTGTTCAAGAAGTTTCGAGTACAACACAACTGCCAAGCTAATCTCAACATTCTCGGTAACGATACGCGCGTATCCATCTTCTTCGATCATCGCACTCTTCGAACACTTAAAAAACTCGCAAAACCGAATGAACACATTTCCTCTTGCCGAAACACCACCGCCGAATCGCGTACTCAATCCCACCCAGCTCCGCGTAAAATTTGTTCAAAGTAATCGCTGTAAGAATCTTGAACCCACTACTACGACACACACACCCGTAAACGAGCACGCATAACTCGCAACATCGGAAACACACGTGGAATGGTAGCCAGTTGCGCGCACACGCGTGAACGGTAACGCACGAGAGTGCACACAGGTAAGAGTCGAGCAAATGGGTTGCTCTCTCGTGAACCAGGGACCGAAGAAAATACATAACCCTCTATTTTATGCGTCTGGCCATTGTGTGTGGGTGCACGCGGACGCACACGCGCCCACGCGAACGTGTGCGTGGCACACGGACACACGTGCCCCGGCCACGTTATTCATCCGGCGCGTGTGTGCAAGTATATAGGTCTGGTGCGTGTATACGTGTGTGTTTACACACGACCTTCCCCATGTATACTGGTATCTGGGTCAGTATCTTCCTCGAGAGTGGCTTTTCGAGCCACGATTCGGCGTTCCCGCCACGATTTTCCTTGATTTTGTAAACGCGCCGCTGGTCTTTTTTCTTTTTTTCTTTGTTTTCTTTTCCTTCTCTTTTTACCCCCCGCCTTTTTTTTTTTATTTCGCTGTCAAGGTCAGCCGCCGGTGATTGCCACACTGCGTTTCCGTTTATCGAAGCACGCTCATTTTTCCGCCATTTTTTTACGTCTTCCTTTTCCGTTTGTTCCGCCGTCTATCTCTGACTCTGTTGTTTAGCGTTTTTCATATTTTTTTTTCTACTACATTTTTGGTTGGGTTTTTTCTGTTTTGGAGTGCGCTAGTTTATTTTACAAATGCGTGGTTGGGACTAAGTAGGTTTCCGGACTTGACGTTTCGAAAGCTTTGTTCGAGAGAGAATTTTGCGAGATCGATGGAAATATTGTCAACGTTTGTTAATGGATTGTATCAGTGTCGTTGTTGTGTGCATTTTCTTTGTTCCATCGCGAAACGTCGCTTCCCCACACGTGGCCTAATTGTTAAACTGCGTCAATCACGGCTCGTTAAAATGGCGGCGCACCGCCGCCCAAGAATACGATATTATCGAGGCGCTTAAGCAATCACGGTAATAAGCACGAATTAATTCCACGAGCAACACCTCTCGCGGCACGGTGCACGGCAATCGGACACGTCTTGCCGTAATCGTCTCGAGTGCTCGCGATTGAGCAATGTGGGTGAAGGCTAATGGCCGACCTCAAAGTTTTAATCGACGATTTTAGCGAAACACAACAACGTTCGGCCATCTTTTTCTCTTGTTCTCCGTTCTACGTTGATTTGTGCTCCTTTGTCGAGCGCAAGTTTGTTTCAAAGTTGCGGTCGAACGAAGAAAAAAAAAAATGAATAAAATAACGAAAAAAAAAAAAAAAAAAAGAAAAAGAGACGAAAATCGATAGCTGCAGGAAACGGCAAGGAGGATTTTCTACACGGCCGAGTTCCACCAGTGGAGCTCGTTCCAGTTAAATTGTTCGTCGGAATGAATTTCACGGGGAAAACGTTGCAGGCGATACGCCTCCGTTCGCGAAAACGCTCAAACGCTTCGCCATTGAAGGCTGCCTTCGAGTTATTACCTCGACGAGCCTTTTACGCTTTCTTAAGTAATTTTACTACTCGCAAAGAATACACGGCAAAGCGAAAAGTATTAATCATCTGGTTCACTGTTACTATCTCCTCTTTTGTAAGAATCTTCGCGGCCAGTGAATGAACCTCGTGAATGAACCTTTCCTCTCTCCGTACGTTCGGTGCGAACGATAAGTGTTGAAGGAAGCGTGCGAGAGGTCAAGTGGCTGTTTAGAATACGAGGATCTGTTTCGGAGTGCGTTTCAATGGATTCTAGGAACGCACGGACAATTTTGACTATCAGATACGTGACACGAATTCGGAGCAATCTTAACACCCTATTCACCGCTCACGATTGAAGCTGCCACTCGCCAACGATCGGTTCAATTGGACGCGGATTGGTCGCCGGTGCTCGACCGGTGAAAATTAAACAAATTTTTAAGAATACGGAGCGCTCAGGCTCGATGCACACGAGTGATTTTTGACTTCGTTTTTTCTGACTTGGAAAACAAAGAAAGATACGTGATCGAAGATACAAAACCTTCCCGTCTGCATCCGGACACTTTATCGTGTAGTTACCAATAAGCGAAGGTAAAATAGAATTAAAATTTAAACAAAAGAAAATTAATGGATCAATCGATAGTTCAAGAAACAAGCCTATTTTGTGTTTGATATCGCAAAGCCTATTAATCATCAAGCTTCCGGTGAACAAAGTGTTAAAATTGTAGCACGATCGAGCACGAACGCGATTCTCAATCGGATTAAACCTAACAATTTAACACACCGATCAGATATGAAATACAAAAATCTTATCAAAGAAGAACAGTTTCAATGGTCACAAACAGCAACGAAACGAGACTGTCGATCGATTAAATTTCATTGGAATACGACGTACTAGAAGATTCCAAGGAGAAAGAGAGAGAGGGAGACCAGTTTGCCGGCTATATCATCGGTTGCGGCAATTAAAAATAATTATCGGAGGGATTCGAGCTAAAGATGGCGAAGCCAGAGGCGCTGGAAATTCAGCGGATCGATTAAAAGCAGCCGGATTCAAAGGAAAACCCGTGACTGAAGATTGAAACGCGGCGAGGTTTCGCACCTGTACGCACGTTCCAGTTCTCAGAGTCGCACGGCCCACATTTCGCTTGGTCGCCAACGATCGAGCGCGTTTCTCGCATCTCTGCCTCGCTTCTCTCGATCGTTTTACAACCAGCCGAGCCTTCGCCAGCCGGTCGGCCATCCTTGACGAACATCTCGCGATTATGCAAGAGGAATTGTATTTAGCTTTGTTCGTTTGTTATCGTGCAGATGATAACGAGAGAGATTTGTCGGTGTACCGTGCATCGATGATTGTTCCTTTATCTTTTGGAACGTTGTGGAAGGAGGTAGTTTAATTCTAGGACAACCAAAATGTTCGCGATTATTGGACAACCCGGGTACCTGGATATTTGCATAAAATTTTATTTCGAGAGCTAAATGGAAGAAAAATTTTCCCCCTCACAAGAACATAAACTATCAATGCAAATATAGAAATAGGTACCCGGTTGTTCACGCGAGGGTTAACTTGAATTCGACTTAGATATTAATCGTTTGATTAAATTTCACGATTTAAAAATATAATTAAATGAAAAATTAAATCATTCTTTCCTAATCTAATCATCTCCGAGGCGCTATAGATAATATCGACAAATGGTACAATGTTTTTAACTCTGGTAAATCTACCTTTCATCGAACGCTGCTCCAAAAAGTATGTAAAAAAGATAAATAAATAAATAAATATTAAAAAATCCCTAACAGCAAAAAAAATAAAAAAAGAAGAAAGAAAACGTGCCGACCAATTAAAAAATTCGATACCTTCGACTTTCACGATCCAAGCGGGTGGAGAGGGGAATCAGTTGGCTACTCGATTAACAGCCGGAAACTCCTCTCGCGGCGTGTCAAGATGGGACAAAACTGGCGGAAGTTACGCAGTGAAAATGCCTGAACGGTATTGCCTATAAATCAGGCCGCCGTTGCCCTCCTCGGCCTCGTCTTTCGCCGTCCTTTCTCTCCCTTTTGTGTACCGACTCCTCTCTTTTTCTAGCCGTAAACGCGCACCGACGTCCCACATTTTCCAGGCAGAAAGAAAAGAGAGAGGAGGATCGATCGACCGGTCGAAACGATCGTGACGTAAAACCGCGTACGCGTTGTCTGCACGCGTTGCATCCGACTGTAGAATTTCTAGGAAACGCGTCCCGATTCGATGCAACCAGAGAACGAATAGATACAATACCACAATCGATAATTTGAATGGTAATAATAACGTATACAGAGGACTGGTGCTGCGAACCAATCTTTGAAGAGTAGGAGAGATTATGGACTTTCGCGGTGAACATGTTTACCGCGAGGAGGATATTCGATGGCAAAATATTGTAGCGAATTTAACCATATTTCGGTATATATATATATATAGCGTTATTCAAAGCTAAACAATCATTAATCCTAATCCGGAATAATTGTAATATAAAATTGCACAGAATCCCCGAATCGAGAAGCATCGAAAATTTGCATGCAATAATTTTGATTAAAAAAACAACCGTAACACAACGAAGCATGAAAAAAGGATCAACAGGAGTGGTAACAGCATAAAAAACCCATAAAACTTCACCGAATGATAGCATGGAAAAGCTGAATTACTAAAACTGAATGGTTACGATGTAACTGGCGGTATAAACGCAACAATTCTCCGAGTAATACCGTAATTAAATTACGAAACATTTTCACGATGCCCATTAAGCGTTTACCTTCGAACAATCTCATTTCGACGAGTCAAACTTTGGAGTGGCGCTTCTGTTCGAGCTTTTTCCCGCGTGTGTCGAATCTCGTCCATCAAAGACACGTTTTTAATCCTTTTATTCCCCGGTATATATTTTTCGGCATATTTTTTATTTTATTTTACTTTGTTTTATCATTATATATATTTTGTTTTTTTTTTTGTTCCTTATACAGAGAGGCATGCATGCGTCAACTACGCGGTAATTACATTGGCCGCGATATGTTTTAATTTTGCGCGTCGTACGGTTGCTTCGTAACTCCATTATTATTAATTTGCGTGATTTTTCGTATCGGATTATACACACCGGCAACGAAATTCGCCAACACCGCGCCAGAAATCCCTCGCAATCGGATAACGTTCGCATGCGGGCAAGCGCGTGCGAACGTTACGCTTCTATCCACAACCTCCTACACACCTATACCCGCGCCATTAATTTTATTATATGGTAATTTTCGAAATACCGACAGCTTCTTTGGCCTCCTATTTCATCGCGTTACACGCTTCTATTTTCTCTTTTCTCTTCTCTCCTTTTCTTCTCTGTTTTTTTTCTTTTATTTTCTTTTTAATTTGAACAACATTCCACGCGCTCCACGTGTTTGCCACGACTTTGATCAAAAATATTGAAATTATTCGAAATATCGAAAAGAGAATAGAATAAAAGAGAAACGAAGCTAACCAAGATTCAATAATAATTGAATAATAATAGAATTTTCGTAGCTTTTAATCTCGAAAACAAAGGGGCAAAGGATGAAAATATATCGTGGTCCAATTTTATCGGAACCACCAGAGAGGAGGAGATTGACGTTTCGCCTTCACGATTTAATTCTTGCCGAGAGATTTAAGCGATACTCGACAGCGACGTATCAACGATCTGGAGTATGGCTCGAGATTCGTTCCTCGACTTCGATCGTCGTCCTGGCCAGGTAACCGATTGCGTCACGACGCTTGAAATACGTTCAGCCAATTACATGGAAGTCGAGTGGAATTCGTTTCTAGCTGGAAGACAAAGAAGGCTGCCTCTCCAGGCTCCACGATCCCTCGAAAACTCGAAACCCGTGCTCAAGGCCTGAGTGCATGTGGAACACGACTTCTAACTGGTTGTGAACGCGACCCGGTGAAATCGTTTGTGCTCGTGACGAAGGGATTAATAAAGTACCGGCTGGGATGAGGTCTAATTTAAAGGAAAAGGTTCCACAAAGGGTAAAGCGTACAGTTAATAAAATATAACCATAAAATTCGCCAGAAATATCCAGTTCCTGGAAATTCGTATCGAGCGTTTAGCGTAACCTTTATCGCGAACAAACTTTCACGAGTAAAAGAACTTCGGCGAATAAAAATCAAGGGTCCCCGTGGCGAGGCACGGGCTGCAACCTGGTTTCACCATTCCTCGTGATTTAATCGCTTTGTCGGCAAAGTTTTGTTTTTTTTTCGAAAATGAAACCAGAAATCCGCGTAAACGCGGCACGCGAACTCGCGCGCATTCACGGCCAGAAGTTTCGGCGTTAGTTTGGCCAACTTCATATTATGTACCGTACATAGGGTAACAAGTTCGCGAGCGACGCTTAGGCAACCAACAGTTCTCGAAGAAATTCGAAGAATAAAGTACAGTTGCTGAAAGTCGGACCCTTTCCATTTTCATTCACTCTCTCTTTCATCGTACCAGGCTGCTTTTGTTTTTTTGTTTTTTTTCATTATTTTATTTCTTTCCCTTCTCTCGAATCAAGCTTCTGCCCAGGAAAAACGCATGGTCCAGATAATAAATCGTTGCGAAAAAGAACAAACAACGATGACACGGCGCATCCTTCATTTTAAATATCGATTCAAGTATATTTCATGCCTCGCGTACCTGTTTAATGTCACTTCGAGGTGCTTCGATCTCATAACTTCACCTTTAACATTACAACAACGAATCACCGTAATTACTTCTTTTCTTTTCTTTCAACGATAGACGAAGCAATAGATAAAATATTCCTAGCGTCCAAATCGTCGCGCGACCAGAGTCGTTTTAATTAAACTTTCCCTTTTAGCTCGCACCAGAAAACCCGAACCATTGGAAAACCGAACAGGTTTCCCATCGTCCTGTCGAATTTAAAACTCAATCGACGCCTCCACTGTGATCCGGTCGATCCTTGCATAAAACGAGGCATGATAAACGAAGCTACTGAACTTTCGCAGAGAACCGGAACGCGAAATGCCATCGGTGCACGTATTTATCGCGCGTCTTCAAACGAGAAATGTCAGTGTCTGTGAACCAAAGAGTCCCCCGTGTTTGCCTCCCTGAACGTGTAGACGCGTGGCCAACACGCACGAGATAAACGTACACGATCGCGAACGCGTTTGTCTGCGAAAGTCGATTCTATAACGTCCCACACGATTCCCTCGTACACGCCACGAATCGCGGCAGCTGTCGGCTTTGCTAGTCGTCTTCGGGTTGCCTGATTACGCTTCCATGCTTTCGACGCTCGGGATCGTTTAGATCACCCGGTTCCGTGAAAAGGGTACGCGAAACCCGTTGAACGACGTTTGAGGCATGGACAGGGTGGTAGGTTTGGCTTGTTTCGTGTGAATTTGGAGTTCGAGTCGACGAAGATGTAATTGAAGCTCTGGGTTATGGTACGCGTACCGGTGCTCGATGTCCTACTTTAGGTATGCGCTTTGAGTAACACGAATGTGGAAGATGATAGCGGAGCAAGCGGAGCTTTGTTTTCCGAGGCGCAAATATATGCAAAGTCTCTGAAGCTATTCGCGAAACACACTATCGTATAACGTGAAATTCAATATTTGTTACTTCAGCCAAAACTTTCGATAAGAAATCAAAATTCCAAAAATGCCATCGATTCCTCTGATACCGAATATCTTTCCAGGTTATGCTAAGAAATTCACGAATTCCATCCTTTTCAACTTCGAGAACCGACTCGAACCGATCCCCGGATAACTATCCTCTCCACCCCCGTCAATAAACTCTGGAGTCATCAAAGAAAATCTTCTTATCCGTCAGAACCGACTGATCCATTGAATCACGCGACGCGAGACTCGCGTTCGCTCGCGCACAAGAGTCACGCACGACGAGTACCGCGATACGAACAGAGAGAAAGAGAGCAACGAGAGAGAAAGAGAGAAAGAGGGAAAGAGAGGAGCAGAATATAATTCAGGCTTATCCGTCCAGCTGATACTTTCAGGCCGGTATCTCGACTTTCGTTGCGACAGATCGATACCAGAACTCGGGGTGGGGCATTGTCGTGGCCCCCAACCCCTGCTCTGCTGTGTCCCAACCTCCCCCGGTTGCTGACGACCGCGATGAGGGTCCTGCCGCCGGGACACGTAGATCGCTCGTCCTCCAACCTTCCACACGCTCTCAATTCTATCTATGTGTTTCTGTATGCTTTCGCGTGTATGCGCGCGTGACCAACCGAGGGGGTTTCAGTTCGTGCAACGCGCGAACAAAAACAACCGGCGTTTGGCAAACTGGATATCGGGGTGGGGCTCGCTGCTCCGGGTTTAAGGCTCCTAAACGCCGTTTTGAGCACGTCCAGCGAACGAGCGCGCGTTTCCCTTCGCCGCATACGGTATCTGCCTTTGCTATCGCGTGAAATTCGAGGCCGCACCGAGCGGAGCGCGATCGATACCAACGACGTACGCCGGATACGGCCAAACGATTCTTAACGCGCACCGATACCTAATGGGATTGAATTAGATGCTCCGAGATGACGATGACGATGTCTCGAAAGTAGTTTCAAGGCGAAGTCGAGACGCGAGTTCGTGGATTCGATGCAGGTTTTGAGCAGCGAATGCGCGATGGTCTGAACGAGGGTTGCGAAAAGAGGGTGATTTCGCGAGTTATANCGGATACGGCCAAACGATTCTTAACGCGCACCGATACCTAATGGGATTGAATTAGATGCTCCGAGATGACGATGACGATGTCTCGAAAGTAGTTTCAAGGCGAAGTCGAGACGCGAGTTCGTGGATTCGATGCAGGTTTTGANCGGATACGGCCAAACGATTCTTAACGCGCACCGATACCTAATGGGATTCAATTAGATGCTCCGAGATGACGATGACGATGTCTCGAAAGTAGTTTCAAGGCGAAGTCGAGACGCGAGTTCGTGGATTCGATGCAGGTTTTGAGCAGCGAATGCGCGATGGTCTGAACGAGGGTTGCGAAAAGAGGGTGATTTCGCGAGTTATAAAATCAAACCAGGATATTACGAATTACGAGTTTTCTAAGATTTTGTCGAAAATTTCTCGAAAACACAAACGAGAATACTTTACTCTGTACTTTTGGCTCATCTTTTTTGTTCTTTTTTAGAAGGAATCATCCTTTTTACGATTACATCGCGATAGCAAAGGCACACTGTATAAATGAAACTTAAAAACTGGAAAACAATTTTTATCTCGTCTATTACCGTTAGATTCGAGTCACTGCTCTAACTGAATTATTCAAGTAGACAGACCCTTTTAAACTCACTGCACAAAAAATAGCTCTTACATAGCGTTAAATTCAATTTTGCCAGTCAATCGTGAAAATTGGAGATCTAATACTAGAAGCAACATCCTAACGCTTCACAAATTTCCAGATGAATTCACATTATACTTTTCTCTATCAACAACTGTAATAAACCGAACCAGTAAATGGATGCAGTTCTACAGGGTCGACGCGGTCGATATCATACGCAATCAGACCGGACATGATGAAACGATTCTCGACGCGTACTAGCGTCGCCATTAAACGAACCGGCGATTGGCATTCTGAAACTGCAAAAACGACGGTTACATAAAAATGTCGTGGACACGGTGTATCAGCGCGAGTGTCCACGTGTGAAACGCTGCGTCGAAGCATCGCGACGCACCGCGAATACATATGTTCGAGGCGTCCACGGGAAAAAAAAAAAAAAAAAAAAAATTGTTAAAACGGTGTTGAAAATGAATCTCCTTTCGGTTGGGAATTTTTTTTTTTTCGAAAATTTCATCGAAATAACACGGTCGAGCGTGCGAATTCGATACACCCGTACGTACAATGGTCGATACTCGAATCGCGAACGAAGCAAGACGATTTTTAATACACCCGAAAGCTGTCGACAGAAAAATTCAATTAAACAAAGCGACCTGTCGAGCCTCAGCGTTCGTCTCTATACGAATATACTGTTTTTCGGCTTGGATAATTATGCATGCATTCTGTGCGTCGAGTTTTTGTCGGGTTTTAGAGAGGTATCGTTCCTTCCGAGAAATCTCCGCTACAGTGACGATAGAATACACAGGAAGATCTTTCGAGCGTGTTTTCCTCTGCGTAATGTCCATCGCGCATCAACGAAAGATCACCAGTTTTGAAAAGAAAAAAAAAAAAAAGGAAGAAAGAGAAAAAACGTACTTAAAAAAAAAATTCCCATGATCGACCTAGCCAATGATCATTAACGACCCAACGCATCAACGTATGCACCAGCGTTGTGTACCAACGGATGCAATTATCCAGAGAATGCGGCGTATCACGCGATCGTCTTGTCGCGAAAAAATGCCAAACTGTCACAGCAGGCTGCACCAGTTTACAGCTGAAATTGCCTCGTGACGAGTGACCAATTATTCCCTCCCCTGAACCATCCAATACCCAACGATACCATCGTTGAGACCAGCTCGAAATCCATGTTACGTATTATCACGATACCTCGATACGCTCGAAGGTTCGAGCCGTTCGCCGAGAAATCGCCTCTGGACGCGTTCGAGATCGCGAGAGCGTGTGGTAGCCACGATAATCGTCCCGATGCATTATCAGACCGTTCTGTCCAGATGCAACGGGGTCAAAGACCCGAGGACGACGCTTCGGGTCCAGTGACGTGCAAGTTCCAGGTGCACGAGCGACGACGAACGACGACGATGACGACGACCACGACTGCTATACACCATCACGATTGGTGCAGAGAGAGAGAGAGAGAGATAGAGAGATAAAGAGCAGAGAGAACGCGAGAGAGAGAAAGAAAGAGAGCAGAGAACGGATGTCGTCGTGAATATTCGCATCGCGAGATATCACCGGCGCGCTCTGTCAAACTGCCACTCGCATCGGGACGAGGAAAAACTATTTTCACCCTGGCTCTCCCCGAAGGATCGATACGCGCCTCCTTTCGCTCCACTCGACCCGCTCTGACGCTGTATTTTTAATTCGTTCCACTAATTCGTCGCTCGAGCTCGCGCGCTCGGCTCGTCCGGGCGAACAACAAGTATGTATATCGGAATAACATCGGCGTGGAAATATCCGGGAATAAATTACGGTTTCGCCTTCTCTGACGTTGGGAATTGCGTCAGATCGGTCCAGGTGAAATGGAAAATAACTATCTTGTGCCGACGAATTACGAATGCAAACACGTTTCGATCGATCCTGAAATACCGAAGATCCAACCTAGGTTCTCCGATCGATCGATCCATCGGCATGCCCTTCTAGCACACGATTCTCGGCTATCGTAGAAGAGCTCCGGCCGGGAGAGGAATACGGTCAGAGCCGGGGAAAAAAAAAAAAGGCTTGGATGTATCGTAAAACGAGCGTGACTCGTGGAACGAGTGCATTCCCCTTGGAAATCGCGAGGCTGGTGGTACTAAAGGTGCTTAAGCACGGCCCTGTTCCTCGTCTCCGTCCGTTTCCTTCTCCGTCTCTTTCGCGCGCTCGTTCCTCGACCAAGCAGTTAGCTAGCGTAGCCGGTTGCCAGTTAGCAGAGCGGCGTGCTCGTATAAAGAGCCTCCCGGCAGAAAACGAACCGCCGGTTAATCGTGTGCTCGCCCCGTCTATG
Source organism: Ctenoplectra terminalis (assembly GCA_019453375.1). Lineage (NCBI taxonomy): Eukaryota > Metazoa > Arthropoda > Insecta > Hymenoptera > Apidae > Ctenoplectra > Ctenoplectra terminalis. The sequence goes on along the minus strand of SMSQ01003132.1, from coordinate 741,550 downwards.
TACTCTCTGTGCGAGCAAGAAAGAGATAGAAACGGACACACATTGAACACACGTTCGAGCGTACACTCGCGTGTCCGTTTGTACGCGTCGTGCGTATCCGCTTCGCCTCTATCCTGCGTTCTGCCCCTTTGCTCCGTTCTTCCTGTTTCTCTCTTTTCATTCGCCTTTTCTTCTCTGTCCTTCTTCGCTTCGTACGCACAGCGTATCCTGTTCTCTCGCTTCGTTTCGCGGATCGCTTCTGGAAGTGGACACTTCTCCGTGGAGGAAGAAGAGGACGGTCGAAGGGACGTTATTCGCGAAGAGGATGCAGAATTAGGTTGCGCGCATAGGAAAAACACGATCTTATTACGCCACGATTTTTTTTTCTTATTTCTTTTTGTCCCCCCTCCCCCGTTTTCTTTTTCCTTTTCCTTTTTTTTCGGTTTCTTTTTCCTTGCCGGCGAAGAGATATAGTTAATTCAAAACGATCGCATCGCTTCGATGTTAAACGGCGCCTAGCAGTCGCATCTAATATGAACGGGCGTCGTTTAGGTTCCGATAGGCTAGCTCTACGGCGACCACAAGTCCGCGAGACTTACGACGTACGGCGAATAAAATTAAACCGCTTACTCAGCGCCTTCCTCGTGACGCTGGAATCGTGGTCGTTTTGTGCATTGGCACCTATTAATCGAGCGAGCCTTATCGCGGGAAATTTGTACGAGATACTGTAACTCAAAGAGAAACTTTTTCAGTCCACCTTGAAACCTCGAGATAACAATTATCGCGTCTAACTGAATTCTATTAATTCGCATTGTACGGTGGGTCGATAACGAGTCCGACAAACTATAAAACTCCACGAGATTACGTATTATTTCTCTGGTAAAAAAGTATCGCCGCTATAAAATAAGTAACAAGACAAACTGAGAGAATCCTCGTCTCAACTGATCGCTCGTCGCTCCAACCATTAACCCTCGACGCAACCAACCACTGCTCTCGATATAAGAACCTAATTCGATAAAAGGAAGCCACTTCTTCGCTCCCCATCGTTTTCAAACCACTCCCAAACGAACCAGACGAACCAGATCTTCGTGGACTCGATCGGAGCTCGCTGTGAACACGGCTTTATTCGCGCGTGCACAAAGCGACCCGATATCTCTCTCGACCGGTGAGCCAAGCCCAGCGTCCAAGGTGCGTCACGCTCGAAAATATGCGTGCCTTCCGCCTCACCCTTCGCGGCTGCAGTTGCACCACAGCCAATTCGAAGCACATGCACGGGAACTGTCCGATCGGTGCTGCTGTGCCTCGAAACAACGCGATCGAAAGAAGAAACGAACGTCCGATGTCGTCGTTAACGGAACGAAAGACGCAAAAGAATGACGAGACGCCGTGTCTGGCAACGAGTCCTTATCAACGATTGAAGTAAATCCAATTCCTATCTTTATCCGTATCCGTCTTATCGGATTGTCGAGATAAATTGTTATTGTGAATTTTTACGTACGATTTTACTGGTGATCGATAGAACGAGCGGTATCGTAACGAGTCGCAAAGAGGAAGAGCGTTGCGTGAAACGAGAGTGTTACGTGTTTCCATGATAACGCGTTAATATCGCGTTTATGTCTATTCATAGAGGACCGCGTTGATCTTGCAGAAATTGTGAGGCAAAGCGAGCGGATGATACGATCACGATATATAAGAAGGTACATACGTGTGAATACGAGAACGGTTTCGATATCGATTTCGCAATGTTCCCTAATTCCAACGTCCCGCTAACTTTACCCTCGTCACCGAACTCCAACATCTTCTTGGAACACGCTTTCACGTTAGACCGTCGTTTTAATCGATTCCGAGGTAGACGGGTCCTGTTCCTTTCACAATCCGTGCACACTGTTCCCTGATTTCACAACGTTCCCCAAATTTCACTCTCTTCGCGCGCTACGCTCCATTTCAAAACGGAGCATCGGCACGATTTCACAATGTTTCCCAACTGTTAACAACAACGATGCTTCGAGAACCTTCGAGTCCCCGAGTTTCACCACTGTTGACAACAAACTCTGCGATATTCCCTATTTTCATCTCGCGCCACGAAGTACCACTGTTCCCACGGATCCACGCGTAACTTTTCATCCCGGACCGCTTCAGCCAATTCCTTGGTAGAAAATTCTCAAAGTCCGCGTCTTCCTCTTCCACGTTCTCCCTCCGAAATCTATATAATCCGACAGAGTAGAGGGGGTATATCGTGAAAACCCGTCTGACGAACGCGGCTGAAACAAAGCCCGTCTCCCCATCTCCCTTAGCCGCGGAGTGTCTCATCGGCGGCGCATCTCGTCGAATCTCGATACAGGGACGACGAGGACGAGTACGACGCACGGGAACAGGCAACCACCGGCATCCACGCTTCTAAAATTGCAAGAAGGGTGGAAACACGTGCAAGGGGCTCGCGGCGGAGACACGTCGATACTTCCTCCGGCGCATTAGTCGTCCGACATCATCGACTAACTATCCGACGTGCCGGCGAACACACAGAGACGCGCTCGAGCTGCAGGCGATCCGGGATACAACTGCCGTGGAATACGAATTACACAGGGAACAGAGGCAGGAGGGGACGGGGCGAGCGGAACCGGTAGAAGAAAAGATCGATCTGCCTCCATTGGGTAACGTTTAGCCAGCGTGCTCGTCACTTTTGGTGTCTCTTGTGCGTACGTGGTGTGCACGCGTCTGGGTGTTCGATCAAGTGCGGAGCTTTTGGCGGTAGACATTTTTTTTTATAATCCGAGGACGCGTTTTTGGAGAGTTGGAAGGAGGAAGAATTGGGTGATCGGTGCGTTCGATTCTCTTCGCGAGATCGATCAAGGTAGGTTGATTATTCTTGGAAGAAGCGCGGATAATTAAATGGCTCTTTCAAATTATCTCTCGAGATAAATTATCTCGCGATAAATGATTTTTTTCTCGTCGAGAGCACGGGAAATATTTTCTAAGTTATTAGTTTCCAAGTTATCCATGGGTATAAAACGCACTGGAGTCTCCTTTGAAGTCACCTACTTCCCAAGAACTGTGTCAATCCTCGATAATCAGGCCGGTACAACCGTTGCCAGCAAAAATTCAGCCAACTCTTTGTTCGCGTCACCTGCTCCAAAATCGGTTCGATTCGACGCGAAATTTTCAGGGCTGATCGATATTCGGATTCGAGAAAAGATCTCCAAACAGGGGCTAGAAAGTTCGATCCTCGGCCAGATATTCGCCGCCAGGTGCGAGAGCGACGAATTAATTAATGGTCCGGGCGGTGGTAATTAAGCTTAATTAGTCCGATCGTTGCTAGCTGTGTTTACACAATGGCAAAGTATCGGGCAATTGCCACGATGGAAGGTACGCACCATTATCGTGCCGCGTATCGATGAACCATCGCCAATTTCTTTTCTTCCGATGTCGTGTAAAAACGAAAATTCTATGTTTCGCAACATCGCCGCTCGATTCGGATTAATTTCCGACAGCGCGGAGAAACGTGGTTGAAAGAACTGGCGCTAAAAGTTTTAAAGAACACAACGGTTTATGTTGTTTCGGTCTGGGAAAGTGAAATTATGCAAATGGAAGGAATGTCTGAACGTCTTCCTTCGCGTATCCACCTACTTCCTTTTAATATACACGCTTCTTAGAGCTGTTCTTTCTTATTCCTTGAAACTTTTTTCTAATACTTCTGCTCGGTCTTCTTTTTAATTACTACCCTTTAAGTAATATACCGCTGAGATTAGATTTATGGCACAATAAACAGCGCGATGGTTACACCTCTCCTTCGCGCAGTCCTATCTCACCGTTTAAACTATGTATCTCAGCTTACGCATCTTGCGTAATGAAGACGTTAGCATACAATTATGTTACACTTTAACATGTTAAATCAAAGGGAAGCTTCATACTTTTCAACAACAAATTCAACTACCAGCTCAACCATCTTACGATCAAGCTACTTTTTCCTTTCTTTAAACTTATCCTTTGGAACTGTTGCAAGTTTATCAGATTCTCCACGGACCGTTGGCCTTTTGGATCACGAATGAATAAGTTATAACAACGAATTAACACAAAAATGATCCATTTATAAAATTCCTTGCCCGTCGTTCTACAGAACTGAACTCAAACCGAAAGAGACGCGGTATGTTTCGAAATTCTCGTGCGGTCCTAAAGTCGAGCCGAGGTAAACCGCGTCGCAGATCCCAAAATAATTTGCGCCAGACCACGCGAAAACGCCTCTGTTTCAACTATTACGTAACGATCTTGCATCCCAAACAATCGATCAGCCTCGTTCCCTTCTTCGTCCGGTTCTTACGTACGATGCGGTTCCTCGAGGTATGGAAGTCGGACGATCATCGAGAAGCGATCCAGGGAAAAAAGGCGCGTTGTACGAGAACGATTCGCTCGTTTGCCATAAATCGGGATCCGCTCGAAATCGAGCAGAAGGCGGACCGTTTTCGATTCGTTAATCATTCAAAACGCGTCGATCGGGGCTTCGCTAACGAGCACGGTCGAATAAAAGCTCGGCTAATGGGTAGCGAAGTACAGAGGGGCAACACAATCCCATCTACCGTCGATCCAACGTTCTAATTCGAAATTTCCACTCGATTAGAGGACCGTCAAATGCCATTCAACTGGCATTCTATTTCTATTGCGGCCGGACAGATAGTATTCGCGGCTCGGCGCCGCGAATAGAATAGACAACATCGATGGGAAATCGAGATACCTTAAATAAGTTAGAAGGGTTCGTTCCGACGATCGATAACACCGACTTCGAACCGTACGTTGAAAACGGTCGAGAACCAAAACGATCCATTTTTTCATCGAACGTAGTCAGAATATCGATCGAAACGTAACGGATTGGAAGATGCTGGAAGGAAACGATTGCGCGAAACAGAATTTTGATCGTAATCGACAGTTTCGTTTTATTTTCTTTCTCCGTTTTTTTTTTTTCTTCTTCGATCGAAAGACTAGGAATTAATAGTTACTATAACCAGGCGGCTCGAGAAAGAACTTGAAACTGACTCTACGAGTGCCGGTGCCACGACACGGGTACCACCGCGACGTTTACCCGGAAATTTACCGACGAACGGAGAAGAAAAAATTTGGCAGCAACCGGTCAGCCTCGTCCCAAATATCGAACGGCGCGGGTCGATAGCGAGACGGTTCTTGGTTGCCAAAAGTGCTGGCGTGCGCGCACCGTGACACGCGAGAAAGCCTTTCCCCTCTCGACGCCAAGATTTTGCGGACGTTTCCTTGCGATTCGAGGGCATATCTTTGGCCACTCCAACATTTTCCTTCGTGAAATCTTAAGATATAGTACAACGATGATTTATCGATACGAAGTAGCGGCTGTTTAGTGGAATCGGGAATAAGTAAACGCGAGCTATGTCGCAAAGTAACCGATTCCTCAAGAATTCCCTCCACTCGTCGAGATCTCGTGAAAGTACCCAACAACTAGATATCAAGAACGTTCAATCAAATCGGAAAATTAACGACTGTTCGACCTCTTCCTAGAGAAACTATCCACGAAGATATCCCGGAAAATCAACACCCATCAATCCCCGACATTACACACCGAAGTTGCATCAAACGCTGAACAAACGGAAAAAGATATCAATTCTACCCATATGTTCTCTGCGAATCGACGAACGAAACTTTGCAACCTCATCGTTACGAATCACCTTCTGAATAAAAAAGGAAAAAAAAAAGGAAAGAAAAAACTGGAGAAAAATTGCTGACAATAATTGATAGCATCGAACGATATGATTACGCGCGTGCAGCAGGAAGAAATTAGCGCGCGAAACAGCGAAGGCATCTTCTTGTCGACGTTTACACGCCACGAGTAGTGTACCACGGTGTGCCACGACCTAGAGTTTCGAATAATTGCACTCGACTCTTTCCTGTAGCGATTCACCGCAACATAACAGAACGGAGGAAGTCAACGATAAAACCACAATATCCTCTCTGTATACGTTTAGAGGATCCGACGAGCCTCGCGAGAATCCTTTGTAATTACAAAATATCTACCCGCTATCATTAATCGTGTAAATTTTACCCCCGACTCTAATAAATTCGACGATATTGCAACAAAGTAAGAACGCGTTCCATGGATGATCAAGGAACGACGCGTATAGCCAGCAGCTTGGTATCGAGCCCTACGAGAGCGGTCCTATCGATCTTATCGAGGCCTCGTTCGAAGGCAGTCCGCCGCCTCTCGGCTCGCAACCGGCGCGATTATCGATCTTAAGGGGCAATTTGCATGCTCGACACGGCGTGCGTGCATCATCGAATCCTCATCAAGCAGCGAGAGCAGCATACGTCGGCTTGGCTCGCGGATGGCGACCAGTTTTTGCGGCCAACACCAGGGAACGGTGGCACGGTTTCATTACACGCTTCTTCTTCTTCTTCTTCTTCTTCTTCTGCTTCGTCTTCGTCTTCGTCTTCGGGTTCTTTTTCATCATCAGTTCGTACGCGGAAGTTGATGCTGGTTCGAGAGCTTGCCCCGACTGGAGTATCCTGCGCGAACTTCGCACGGGAATACGTGAACGCGTCTCCCGTGGATCGATAATCGTCGTTGCGAGGCTATTCTCTCGTGTAGCGCGTTGCTACAACTTCGTCGTTTTTATTGCTGTCTTTATCGCGTGTCTATGAAATTGTGCGGAGTTTGTAATTTTCAGGCAAACGAAAGGGTGTACGAGAGCGTAAGAATGCACTGGTTATTGCGAAATGATTTCAAGAGAAGAGATCTCTCGATACTCGAGTCGTTTGGTATGGTTCAAACTTTTATGCGCGCTTAAAGTACGACGACTGATTAATAAAAAATTAATAAGAATACGTTTTGAATATCGAACACAATTTTTCTAAGAACCTAAGACCACAGGCGACGAAAGATACAATAAGATCGATTCGTTCGACGTTTTCAATGACCGAGAGAACGATTCCTCGCATTAGGTGAAAATACACAAATTTCAGGAGGTCGAGAGCTCGCGGACGCCAACAGGATCTCGACAGCCTTCTTCGATGCTGGTTTTCCACGGAGCAAACCTGCATCTATCCGACGCACGATCGGATTTCAGAGCGCAACTCTCCGTGGGAACGTGGATGCGCGTCGATTTCACGTGCAACGCTGCCGCAAGGCGTACCAATCGGTCTCTCCGACTAACGTTACGCGCGGAAACTGTGCAACGATGCTTTTCCAATTTTCCTTCCAGCAAAATTAATAATTAACCCGGAAAACATAGTGTAACTTTGTGAATGTTCACTTTGAAATGCTCGAAATGTATCTCTTTGAAAATTGGGAAACTGTTACTCGTACGACAACCAAATTAGCGGCATGGAGTACACCAGATTTATTTCAACGCGAAATATGAATTAATATTGTGAACGAGAAAATCACGGAGGACACGTTAGTTAAAATAATTAACTTTACAATTATCTACCAATATCGTCGCACCGCATCCATTCGTAAACTAGATTAAGAACCATTGTTCATCGATCAAAATCATCAATTTAAAACACACTGATCTTCTAACCGCTGTACTCTCGACAGCAACATCCTAAAACTACATCCATCCACGAACTCGTAACAAAAATCGACAACAGTGGATACCAAATTCAATTCTGAGAAGTCGGATGCTCCGAGATTTATACGACAACCAAACACAGGATCTCTCTGACCCATAAGTGAATCTTCGTTCCTACGTAGGTTTGAAGAGTAAATCGTGCGAGTATTAAATAATCGCGTGCAAATATATTCAAGAATTAGCAAACGGTGACTACGATGAGTTACGACTTTCCCTATAGCTGGATCAAAGAGATCCAAGAGTTAATTAGGAAAACGAACTTCAGGTACGCCTAAATCTTTTCAACCGGCTTACTATTCGACCAAGAACTATCCATTGAAAAAATTTCCTCGCGATTTCATACCGGATCCATCCTTCCTTTCCACGAGTCCACGCGAGAGATGCGCTCGACTAAAATTCGTTACGCCACGGCGTGTCGTTCCTCTCTCTTTCTCCGGCGACCGGCTTCCAGTCGGTAGAAAGTCGACAGGGGCTATATGAAAAATGTCGAGACCGGAGGAAAGATCGTTATATGGAAAGGATCGCAAGGCGACAGCTGCCCGGAGGCTTTGCCAGGCCAGTCCTCGTTCCACGATCGAACGCTCCACGGAAACGCGAGAGAGAAAGACGGATAGCGAGAGAGAGAAAGTCAGCCCACGCCGGATCACTGACGTCATGCCTCTTTAAAATCGAGACCAGGATGATTCTTCGCTCGACTGCGACACAAAGCCCGATCCTCCGTTTGGAACGTGTTTGGTACGTGTTCCGAACGCGTTCTCTTGACGGGGAATCGTCCGTTGCGATCGATCCGCTCGCGTAATTGCGTAGCGAACCAGGCGACGTCGAAATCGCGAACACGTCGATTCGCGCGATACCTTTGAATAATTACGCGGTTGCACAATACCCTGGAAATATGCTGGTGTTTGCTCGCGTGTGGGTACGTGTACGTATAGAACGTGGATCGAGTGGTTGGTACGCGGAACGGTGGAACAGCCGAGTCCGAGTCGCCCACGTAGTCGACGGGAATCGATAAGTTCCTAAACTTCCAGGAACGAGTCATCCGCGTCTATCGGACGATTCAAAAGTGGGAGGAGGAGGAAAAATGTAGCTTGCTGAACGAGACGAGAGATTTTGTATTTTTTTTTTTTTTTACCGATTCTAGATAAGTGATCCTAATTGATGCTGTTGTTAAGGTAACTTCTTCTGTTTTTTTTTTTTTAGGATAAATTTTTTGTTTTTTTTAAGGAAAATTTTTTTTTTTTTTACCGATTCTAGATAAGTGATCCTAATTGATGCGGTTGTTAAGGTAACTTCTTCTGTTTTTTTTTTTTTAGGATAAATTTTTTGTTTTTTTTAAGGAAAATTTTTTTTTTTTTTACCGATTCTAGATAAGTGATCCTAATTGATGCGGTTGTTAAGGTAACTTCTTCTGTTTTTTTTTTTTTAGGATAAATTTTTTGTTTTTTTTAAGGAAAATTTTTTTTTTTTTTACCGATTCTAGATAAGTGATCCTAATTGATGCGGTTGTTAAGGTAACTTCTTCTGTTTTTTTTTTTTTAGGTGTTTTTAAAGGAACTTTTTTTTTTTTTTTTTTTTTTTTTTTTTTTTTTTTTTTTTAAGTCTGTTATTTAACGTTCGATTAGATCGTGTCGGTCTGTGTATGTAATTGGTAGCGGATGAATTATTACGTTGAATGTTAAATGTTAATTTAGCATTTTATTGGAAAATAGTAGTTTTTATACGTCGGATAATTCGTGCAGACGGAACTGTACGATTCCAAGTTTAAAATAAAACAGCGCTGATTCATGACTGGCAAGGAACCGTGATTTTACTCCGTTTAAAATATTCCTTCGTTCATAATCTCTTTTTCCATTCCTCTCTCCGCTAATGAGGCAAGCGACTGCGGCGCAAACAAGTGGATTCGTTGACGTCCCTCTCGCGATTATGAGGTAACGCGTGGACACTGCATGCGTCATGTTCGCCGTGTGTAACTCAATGCACTCGATCTTATTTTATACCGTGCGTAGCTAGTGTAACGAAACAACGAGCCTATGTTCGGATACGTCTTTAACGAATCTTAAAGAAATTGTACGTAATACGGTAAATCTGCGGTTGAACGAGGAAAAAAGAGTTTCAATAAAGGATGTTAATTCAACAGCCAGAGACATTTCGTTGATCGATGCAAAGCGGAAGTGGAAGAGAAAGATAGTTACTTTTCCTCAGACCGAGAGTTATTATTTCAACTCGAAGAGGGTGACGGTTCTCGAAGAAGGGAGACGGAGGTACAAAGAAAACGGGAGAGGGCGATTAAAGCGCCGGTCCCATTTTCTTTTCTCTTCTAGCCGCGAATCGATTACCGCCTGAAAGCCACCGTTCGCAACGATTCGTCCTCGTCTTCTCGGTCGTCTTCTTCTTGCTCGTACTCGTTCCTCGTCGTCGTGGTCGTCGAGAGGTGATCACGAGGCGTAACGCGAACTCGTCGAACCGAGTCGTCCCGGCTGTCTTCTCGAAGCAAGGAAAGCACATCGATGGAAAAAGAAACCGAGATCCGTCACTTCCGTTCGATCGTTTCTTTCCGAATCGGTTGATTCTTCTTCGTGTGTCGCGTAGAACGCTCGACCGTTCGACAAAGAATAGAGTCGAATCGAGAGAACCAGTTAATAATCGTAAGAGAGAAACGGAAAGGTAGAAAGAAACGAGAAACAGAGAGAGAGAGAGAGAGAGAGAGAGCAAGGAGAGGGAATTTCCGCGTAATTCCGTGTCGACCGTTTGTGCTCCCTCGAGTGCCATAGCTTCCACTCTTTTGAGCGTAGGACACTTAAAGAATTATTTTTCTCCTTCTATTTTCCCCTTCCTCGTTTTTTTCTTATTTTTTTTTTTTTGGTTTTCTTCTTCTGCATTTTTTCTCTTTACTTTAATTATATGACGCGCGACTCAACACGTGGGCGGAGTAGCAGAAAAAAAACAGCGACGACAAGAACGTTCTGTCGCAACGGGGGCGAAGGGATGGCGGAAGCTTTGTTTTCCGTAATTTTTTCGCGATCACGCGCGATATTATTTAAACGTGCGATATCTAACACGCGGGCTGTCCGGGGAAAACGCAAATACCAGCGTGGCGCTTAATTTAAAGCAACAAAAAAAAAATAATAGCGCGGGGGTGGGGAGCGGCGGGAGAAACGATAAAACAATAGAGAGAAGGAAGGATGAAAAGCAAAATATTTACCGCGCGATATTTTGCAGGAAAACGCGACAATGAAAACACACACCACGCACCGTGCCCATCGATCCACTTCAAATTACAATATCTCCATTACCGGTGGGGGTGGGGGACAGGTGGATCGGAGGGTGGTATCTCTAAATTCTTTAACATCCACGCCGTTTATTAATGCCCGCGTGCAATAAAACAGTCGAGTGAACGCAGGTTCCGAAGGTAAATATTAATATGCAGATTCACCAGGGATATATATTCCATATTAAATAAATGTAAATTTACGGAGCGCCCTTCCACCCATGCACGTTACTATTTGTGCAACTTATATAAATCACCTCAGCGATTTGTATACATACACCTGTTGTCATCGGCGTCGGATAAACAAATTAAACAAACATAAATGTTCGTACGTTAACAATTACGCGATACGTTCGGCTGCAGTGGTGCAAGCCAGCTATAAAAATCCGAGTGTTTCGCGAGTTTCGCCTACGTGCACGCGTGTACGAATCAACGTAAATTCGCATTATCCTCGTATAATCCATAAACAAGCGTCGTTCGTAGGAATAAATTTTGGCTTTATTGTCGATCGCACCTGCCACGATCCAGAAACGATTCGAACCGCCATCAAACACAAAAACTACCCTTTAACGAAGCTATTTTCCTCCAAGGATGGATCGAAATTAGAGCACCAGTCGTTTAAGTGAAATATTAGCAACACTTAGGTGAAATATGGTTTCGTTTCACCGATTGTAATCGATTTAATAGACGCGTGGTCGCGTCCATCGATGGGACCGACAGTTTTCAGCCAAGAATAGCATTGTCCCGCCGCTTTCATCGGAACCATCTTAAGCATAGCTGACGGACAACCGGTCGTCCGAAGCCACGCGTCCATCAACGTATCGATAGCTTACAGGCCAGCCACGCATACCTATCCGATAAATCTTGCTTGGCACTGCTATCGGGCTTCGGTCGGCTGTAATAATTTTACTTACGATACGACGTGCCGAGCAAGACGTCTATCTATACTCGGCGACCGTAAGAAGCAGAGAAAAATGGGAGAACCAGAAGAGACACGCTTCAACGTATCTCGACAAATGTTGCTACACAGAGGTACGATGCACGAAACAGACCCGAACCTATGTGTTTGATAAAATTAGAAAATCGAAGAAAATCCTGGTACAGAAACGATCGCCCTGTTCGTTCTCTCCGTCGAATCAGAAATTGCAAGGAACGACGCACAAAATTTGCCAACCATCGAAAGATACTCCGTGTTGGAGAGCTCGCACGGTAGCCAGAGGTGGTCGTCAGTGACTCAGACGTCGTAAACGGAAACTCACGTGGAACTGGCGTGCACGGAGCGTGTTCAACCGAATTAGGAGCGCTACACTTCGAGCTCCGTGTTCTTTTCACGCGAATGGGAACACGGTCTTCCTCCTTTTCACCTAAATCACACCGGTTTCCGGTTATACCGAGACTTCTATCTCACCCTGTACAGCGCAGAGCACGCACGTAGGCAGCCTGGCTGCGGAATCGCGCGAAACGATTCCGTTACCAGCACTCCCTACCTTTCTTTTTTTCCTCTGGCCTTCCCCTCTTCGAAGAAGCATCGAGCGAGGAACAGCGTAGGCAGATACGAAAACGTGGGCAAAGCGTTGTACAAGCGCGCCGAGAAATGTCGTCGCGATGACTCGACGCCGTCACGGAAAGTCCGACTTAACCTCGATAGCAGCCAGATCCGAGATCCTTTCTGACGCCTGTCGCTTCGCAGAGAGATAAGGAAACTGCGAGCTAGCGTGCACGAGATTCTTGATGCGCTCTCCTTCGCCTGGTAGATCGCCAAGTAGTTTGTTCTAGCTTCCAACTCGCGGACCAGAGTGTGCACGTTGAATCTTGGACGCTACGGTTGCATGCAGGATCTTGTAACAAATGGCACCACCGTGAAGGTTCGTGGTGGAGCGGATGGAATATGGACGATGAAGTTGTTGCTCCGATAGTAGGACCTAGAGGCGACATTGTTGTTTTTGGACGCGTGTCGCTTCCTGGGAGATCTACGAGACGACGCGTAGTTTGGAAACGTGCGAGGTTTGCGAGGGTTTGATCGATAAGTAGGTGTACATTCCGAATGGTATTCTTGCGAATCAAGTTGGAAGCGATCGGCGAGATAAATCCCAATGTCAAGAAAATATAGATACTTGCAGATCCTGAATTTCTTTTTTTTTTTCTTTCTTAGAATATTATTACCCAGTAATAGCAAGTTGATCGGAGTTAAAACATCTATTATGGAATGGAACCAGTTATACGGTGTCCGAACGATCATTTTATCCAATCGTTGAGTAATTATTTATCACGATTAATGATATCTGTGTCACGAAGGAAAAACGTCGTAAGAAAAAAAGTATCGACATCTTGCTACCGTCGGAGCTAACCGGAGAAGCTTAACAGGAATTAATAGATGGTAACGAGGCGTGATACGCGCAGCTTCGAATACTTCATTGAAGTGCTTGCATAGTAAATCGTTACGACGAAGCCGTAGTAACTATCGAGCTTGTAAACACGCTTAACTCGCTGGAAACACCCTCGTAAAAATAACCCATGCTCGCGCTGGCTTTCGAGAGAAAATGAATGCGAGAGGCGAAAGGGTGAGGAAGAGGGAGAAAAAAAAAGACGAACACCTTCTCGTACCGATTGCAATTACTCGAAAAGGAGGCGAACAAGCATGGTAAATGTCACTTCTGACGCGAACGGGTTGACTCTTGTTTTGCTCGTATGTCTCGATGGCCGCTCGTAAAAACCGGCGCTTATTTTTCGAACGAATGGTTATTAAGATTCTTCGGTGGCATTTTACGAGAACTGCTAGTCGGTTCGGTTAGCTATAATTCCAAAACGTGTATCCCCGCAGCCTTAATTTCTGTTGGTCGAGAAGAACTGGTCCCGATATCGAACAGCGCATTGCTTATTCGTTGTAGATCGCGCCCGACGCTTCGACGTACATTCTCAAAGTGCTGATTATCATCGCTCCGCATCGATTCCCACGCGAATTCTCGTTGAAATTAATTATCAAGCTTTGTCGGGAGAGTGAAATTTGAAATTATAGGAGGATATCGCTGCATCAATCGGTGCCGTTACACGATGGTTTAATTCAGAAGCTCCCTGTATATCATAGAAGCTACTGTATTCTAGCGATCGTTACACGACCGAATCGACCGATAATACGTCACGTACCTGTTCACAAGCGCACAGCTGATGTCAGCGAACAAGAGTGACGTCAACAGGCTGCACCGCTCGTTATCTCGGTTACCACGATTCGCTGGAATAATCTCGAGGCGCGAAGAAAAGCAACGACAGGATATACAACTACGTTCTTGCGAAACGAGCATCGAGGAAACGATGACGAAGAAAAACGCGGCCGCACAAACGCGTAACGCGACGATATCTAGCAGAGAAGTTTAGCTCAACGTCGATCGCACGTTCCGCATAGGCGTAACAACGATCGGAACGACCACGATGGCGAGGACGGGTAAAATCGTGCTCTCTGGACGACGCGAACGGTTCCACGTCGCGCTCGGACACGCTCTCCGCGTACTTTCTCGCCGTTGCACGCCTCTCTCTAATCGTTGACAGTGAACGATAATGGAAACACCAGATTTGCATACGAATGCGCGGCCCTCCGCGTTCCTCCGTCGACGTTCTCCAACGGGTTCACCGATTAATCCACGACAGTCGATCGTTTAGCGTTCGCCGTTCGATCCTTAGAAACGAGCGGTAGGTATTTGCGATTCGACGTTGGAATCGTGTACAGGGTGTTTAGAAATTAATGGTACGAAGTTTTGCGACAGGAAAGCTATCGGGTATTAGAAAGTGCGCGAGCGGTTTCCAAGACTCACCTAAACGTATCGTACAAGCGGCACGGATCACCCGATGGACGTTCCAATAGACGCAAAGACAGTCGAGTCTTCTTTGTTCCTTCGGAACGATCCTGTACTGGTCGCGTCGATCGATTCGTGGCATTCAACGATGACTACGGAATCACCAGATAAGATTAACCCGATACCAATAACGAACCGAGTGATTACTAATAGAGAAGAGATAACAAAAGTGACGATGCACCGCGCATCAGCGTATACCTTCTTGTTTCAACGCGCACCGAACACGTTGGCGTTCCTATTTACCATATTATTAAGTTCTGCTACAAACCAATCCCGATACACGGATTCATCGTAAGGAAGATACGAGAGCGCTGATAGATCGAAAATGGCAAACTGTCGCACGAAAAGTGCAGACCAATTAACGTGGAGGAGAAGAGAGGCGAACGCGGCGGCGTTTCCCTTGTGCAAGAACTTCGTAAATACCGTGCATGCGAGCGCGCAAGACCGCGGCTATGCGATTACCGTTGTAACTTTTCTTCCAGTGCAAAATGCAGATAGTCGAAAGATTACATGGTAGACGGCCGAGCAGGCACGCCACCACGAAACGGGGCTTTCCCGCTGTGGCGTAAGTTTCCTTTGCTCGCCAGCAAGCCATGCTGTGCCTCGGAAACGACGACAGCGATGGCGACGCGAAACACGGTGAACTCGCCTGCAAATCTCGTGCAACGTTCGCGGAAATCGCGTTGCTTCCGATGGTACGAGCCATGGTACGCTTGCACGCTCACGTTCGACCATGATCGGTGTCAATTATTCAGCTTCCGAGTAGCGTTTCGCAATCGTTAAAAGTTCTCAGTATCATCGAAACGATCGTTGATCGATCACAAATTCAGTCCTTGGCTGATGATTTTTTTTCAATAAAAGCGTGATCCGAGTAAATTGGCTTAGCCGCTGATCGCGTTGTTCGATTAAGGTACACAGGACTTGCAAGAAGAGTCGTCGTAAGTGCTGTGCGAATTGGTGAAAAACGTTTTTCCAGATGCTCGGAATATGTTGTGACTCAGAGACGATAATACTCGGAAACTACGAGCTTACGATTAATCTTTCGAACCAAAGTTTTCGACNGTGTATGCGTGCCTCGCCTTATTTATAGTTCCCGGTATGTCCCGCGGTTTTAAGGTTTCGTAAAGTACCGTTCGGTTAACGCTGTCTCGGTTTGGAGCGTGTTTTAAACACCGACGCGATATTCCTTGCAATCACCGACAGTTCGCGCGCGAGCGTCTCGCGCGTTACGCACGCGATTGACCAAAGTTAACCTCGAATATCGTACCGTTCGAGGGATGATTACAATTGTATCGGGACTGTACGCTGGATCGTGCAATATTTTATAAACTAAAATGACTCAGNGAACCAAAGTTTTCGACGTTCCATCGATTACAAAGCTTCGAAGAGTAAAATTTCTCTCGTATCCCATCGTCGAAACGCGAAAATGGTTCCATCTGCTCCCATTTTACGATCCGACCCGCAAGATACGAATATATCGACGAACACAGATGTCGTTCGTCATAATGCGTCATCGACGCAGTTTCTTCTACGTACCGCGAAAAGGTCATCGCGAGAGCATGCAGAAAGACACGGTCGGCGTTCTCTCGGATCCGTCCACGTACGGTCTGGCGCGATTACGAGAGCAGCGTAGAGCTCGTTCTCGGCTAAACTGCAGCTGCGCTTAAGCCCTGACTCCCCATCTTGCATTTCCGCATTGTCCGCCATTCTTTCTGCCAGCATTTTTGCCGAGGCTCGCGCGAACGCGATCGCCGATTTCTCGCCTTCGCGTACTCGCGGTCCATTGTTACCGTACCAAGGTTTCCTGAATGAATTTCCAGCGTGCGTTGTTCAACGATCCGGCGCGTTCTCCGGCTCTCCGCCATTTTAGAATTCGAAGAAAGGAAACGAGTAGCCGACAGAGGTAAAATCCTATGAATACGGGTAATTCTTGGCTGGAAATCGTGCAATCTTGGTGGGATAAAAAAAAAAAAGTGGCGGTGGAACACGGTTGACCAGGTAATACCGTGCAACCAATGCCGCGCGCTAACCAGCTGACGTTTCGAAAGAATCGTAACGTCTCGCGTGAAATAAGGACGGTGAAGAGAAAGAGGAATCGCAAAGGCACAGGGACGAAAGGAAGAAAGAGAAAGTCGAACGCGAGGAACGGCAGATGTAAACGAGAAGCTTTTACCTTTAATGGATTCGCCCCGGGGCCATCGAGATCTTCGGGGTTGAAAATACTCGGCAGTAACGAAGTTTCGTAACGAGCAGCGGCGCTAGGCGCGCGCACTCGACTGCGCCAATTTAAATTCGAATTGCACTCGCCGATCGAAGCCGTATTAAAAGTTGTTTTCGACGGTGTGCCGGCATGAATCTTCCCGGGTCGATCCTTGCCAAGCGTCGCTAAAAATGTAAACCCAGCCTGTGCCATCGCGAGCTGTATCGCGCGGTGCCGCGTTCTTCCGTCGCGATCGAATCGTACGCTCCAAAAATATTCCCCGATTCGTGGGTTTGTTTGTCCTCCACGGACCGCTAATCGGATGAGATTGACGCGTCGTAGATCGGTGTATTTCAATGGAATTAAGCTGTACAAATCTAACGTCTAGGCAGAGGTGTCCGTTAAAAAATTGTCGAGAATTAAAAGCAGAGATCCCGCATTCTCGTCTCATCGAATTACCCGAGATAATGCTTCCTCTGGAAATTATCCGTTTTTCGTTTTAATTAAGAACCAAAGCGACAACCACCTTGCAAACAAGGTATCCGATCGATTATCGAAACAATGCTTATGATACTACTACTAATTTCAACGGTACCGTCGTTCAACCTCTCCCGTATCCACCGCAAGTACCTAGCCTACAAAATCGGTACAAGCGAACGGACACGTTCGAAGCAACCTGCTCTCCGCGTCCACTGTACAAGCGTATCGCGTACAACGTCCGCAATAATACGTACCAGAACTGTTGAAGAGCTAGCTGCCTGTGTGCACACGCAGCTTCTGGTATGGATCGTATCGGTCGCGTTGCACGAGTCGTAACAGCACCGGAACGACACTGAGCGCAACGCATCACCGCGAGAATGAAACACCAAACGAAACTCCGCTCGATTCGTTGTATCGTAACGAGTAACCTCTTTCCTCCGTTTCTTTCCGCTAATAAGTTGCGACAACAACAACGACTACCACCACAATTGCAACGAAAATATCGATGCAGCCGCGATGCACCCACTTGCATCGAGCAACGGATTAAGAAAACCGTGGCGCACGCGATTAAACGCGCTGTACAAGGAAGTATAATAATTGCGTAGGTACCGAGCGACGTTAATGGAACGTCTTGCCAGCGGCTGTAGCGCGATCCAAGGGACAGCGTGTAATAAACGTGTACGGTTCTCTCGTTCCCTCCTCCGTCCTCTCTCTTCGTCTCCCTGCACCTTGCATCCTCTCCGTTCTCTTGCTCTCTCTCTCTCTCTCTCTCTTTCTATCTTTCTGTCACCGGTCTCTCATTCCTTCGCCTTCTCACTCTCTATCTCTCTATCTCTCTACAGTTGTTTCTTCGTTTTATGCACACACGCCATTTCCTCTCCGTTGCACTTTCGCAGGCATATGCCTGCACGCGTGTACACACGAACGCGACACGTAGTACGGTTAAAAGGCGCAGAGACGAGAAATCGCCTGCGACTGGATTCCACGAGCCGGCCAACAGGCCACAAAACTTGGCCGAGGCTCAAAAGAATCGTCTTCTCTTCTTCCTCTCTTTCCCTTGCGATCGCGCGCTATCTCCGTTACCCCTGTTTCTTCGTCTCCGTTGCACCACGACGGTGAGGATCTTCGTTGAACGCGCGTACCGCAGCCTTTTTTCCCCTTTTTTTCACTCGATCGTCCCCTTCTTCTTTTATCACGTTTCCTCCGCGCGCGTCTACCTCGCCGCACCGTGACTCGTCTTTTGCATTCTGCACCGCCGAATTACTGCTTAAGGCTGCTCCTTTCGACGCCGGAGCGGTCCTCCGAGAGAGGAGGATCGAGAGAGGGAGAGGGAACACGCAAAGGTTGGTTGCCACCGGCCATAGATAGCTCCGATTCGCTCTAAAATTAACGAAATACCGCGATCGACGATAGAGACAGGTACGACGGAAACGTCGATGATGTAGCTTGTTACCAGTCGGATGGATATTTTCCGCGGATAAATTGAAATAATTAAATCGAGGATACAGTTCCTCGTCGTCTTTTCTCGGAGACACGATTCGACGGAAATATTCTCGAAGCGGTAACGAGAAACGATATTCGATAACGATGATCGATGAGACGAGCGAGACGGTTGAAACAATCGTAACTCGGGGTAATCGGGATCGTTGAAAGGCGACGTCGATGCCCGAAACTTTGCCGAAATATAAAAACGCGTATAAACGGTGTAACTTCTCGCGGCCATTAGCCGTAATTCTAGCGATGAAAATTTAAAACTAAAAATTAAAGTTGACTTTTTAACGCGAACCACTCTTAATCACGAATGATAGCGCACGTCGGAGACAAAAATCACGAGGAACGAGCGGCAGTTGCGTTTCCGTGCGGAACGAACGAAATAAAAACGGATTTATCGAGAGCAAGCGTGCAATTAAAAAGCACTCGTAACTCGTTCGCTCGCTGCGTTACTGTAATTTTCGCTTATCGATGGGCCGCGAATACATTCGCAAAATAAACGAAAAAGAATCGTCGCGGAACGCCGAGTAAACAATCGCATGATTCCGAGTAAAATTATCGTATGGAACACGTTAATGCATTGGGATCAATGTTTGTTCGGAAGCATGGTAGCCCGGGAATTTAAACAGCCACCGTTTCGAAAATCGCGCGCTCTTTTAGCGTTCGTTATTCGTTATACACGGGTTCGAGTGAAATTAAAAATTCAATTTAACCATTTTAGATGATCACGAGAAAGGAACCCCATTTCGCGTTTGTTTTTTTTTTTTTTTTTTTTTTTTTTTTTTTTTTCTCTTCAGCAGAAAGGATCGAACGAATCGTGCACGTCGGAACTTAATAACCCTTTAATTTTGTTTTTTTTTTTTTTTTTCTCTTCAGCAGAAAGGATCGAACGAATCGTGCACGTCGGAACTTAATAACCCTTTAATTTTGTTTTTTTTTTTTTTTTTCTCTTCAGCAGAAAGGATCGAACGAATCGTGCACGTCGGAACTTAATAACCCTTTAATTTTGTTTTTTTTTTTTTTTTTCTCTTCAGCAGAAAGGATCGAACGAATCGTGCACGTCGGAACTTAATAACCCTTTAATTTTGTTTTTTTTTTTTTTTTTCTCTTCAGCAGAAAGGATCGAACGAATCGTGCACGTCGGAACTTAATAACCCTTTAATTTTGTTTTTTTTTTTTTTTTTCTCTTCAGCAGAAAGGATCGAACGAATCGTGCACGTCGGAACTTAATAACCCTTTAATTTTGTTTTTTTTTTTTTTTTTCTCTTCAGCAGAAAGGATCGAACGAATCGTGCACGTCGGAACTTAATAACCCTTTAATTTTGTTTTTTTTTTTTTTTTTCTCTTCAGCAGAAAGGATCGAACGAATCGTGCACGTCGGAACTTAATAACCCTTTAATTTTGTTTTTTTTTTTTTTTTTTTTTTTTTTTCTCTCTTCAGCAGAAAGGATCGAACGAATCGTGCACGTCGGAACTTAATAACCCTTTAATAACGGTTTATCCTTTTTTTTACGACTCGCCGATTAAATTGCTGACAAAACGAGCCTAATACCTTGTTCCGTGGTTTATAATAGACGCGTCAACCTACACCCGCTTCGGGGCAGCGTTTCCACGCTAAGAAACTATAAAAACCTGCGTGCAAGCCCGCTCGAAGCCGGGTTTTCTCTTCGCGTAGCCGCCAGCTAGGAAGGCGGAAAATTATCCCTAGAAACTTCTCGGCCGTTGTTTTTCTTCCCTCTTTTCCACCGGCATCTAATTTTCTCCCGCTTCGAGCCTCCCACTCGCATACACACACACACACACACACACATACGCCCTCGCAACACCCTTCCGATCTCGTAACGAACTTCGTGACCATGTAACGCGCGCGTACGTGCTCGTGGCGTTTAAAAAACTTAGCGATTTTGGATCTCCACGAGTTTGCGGCCAGGAGTACGATACTAATAACGATAACCACCGCCGATGTTGCAACACCGAGCAGCCTATTAAGGCCATTTTTTTTCCCTACTCTTTCTCTGCTGCACGGTGTGTAATTTTAATAGATCTATTGATTGTTTAATGAAAGGGCAAGGGTTAGGTTTATTAAAAGGGAATCAAACGTAATGGTTCAGATTTTTCAACGAATGCACGTCAACCGTGTTTGATACCTATGCAACTAAATATTTTCTCGCCATAAAATTTCTCCACGGTCGAAATCCTTCATCGTTACCGAACAAAAGAAAACCACCCCTTGATCGTCTTCCCCTCGAGAAGACCCGAAGAGGACGCGAGCCACCATCGTCGGTAGGTAAGAACCGCGTCTATGGTTACTCTAGGAAATCATCATCCACGCAAGCATCGTTCACCGTCTCGAAACGTTGAAACGCAGTTTTCTCTCCCCTAAGTCGTCGCGAGACGCGTAGCCAACGTTGAAGCGGTATTCCCGGTCGAGATTTTCCCCAACCGAAGAAGGGTCAGAAGGATGGAAAATTATCCCTCGAAAGCTGTCTCCTACCCCACCCTCCCGCCTCTGTTTCTCTTTCTCCATCTCTCCCTCTCTCTCTCTCTCTCTCTATTTCTCTTCCTCTTTCCCCTGGACGATCGTTGTTCGTTCCCCATCGAACCTGTCCCGATTGCCTGTTTCCTTCTCGTTTTCGTCCCGGGCAAGCACGGCCGGTTCTCTCTTTCTCCCCGGACAGTCGGTCGGGTTCCATCGTTTTCGCGTGTGTACGTGGGCAAGGCGCTCGATATTTCAGGCCGTCGCCCACGAGAAACGCAGTTCCTGGGGGCGTGTTCCGCACTGGCATGGTCGACGCTGGCCGCCCGGCGTTACCTCGGTTCGTTTACACCGAACGTAGAAACGGAGAGCTAGCATAATTTCCGGCGGAGACGGTGGCGTGCGCAGCTAACGCCGTTTCATGCGTCCGCAACGATTCCACCGGCTCTCTCTCGCGTACCTTGCCTTGGCCGCGCCTCGCCTCGCCTCTCGCAGAGCCCCGCGTCTTCTCTCTCTCTTTCGTCTTTTGCCACCGAGGTCTTGCCTCTCGCATGGTCGCCTACTCTGCGCGACTCGCAACCCAAGTCCGTCGTTGTCGTCTCTCGCTTTTAAGGTAGCCCCGCGTAGTATTCGCGGCTCGCTGCTCCTTCCCAATTAACCCTTTGGTGACACCGGCGCGCTTTAATTTTGTCGGCCAGGCGAGCGAGCGAGCGAGCGAGCGAGCCAGCGAGTGTTCGTTTTCGTTGTTTCGTCGAGGAGTAACCGTGGAGAACTTCTCAGAGCCCGGACTGACCCCTTGGGTGGGTGAAGTTCGTCCAAGTATCGTGGAATTAAATGCGAGAACGCGTCGGTTCTTGGAGTTCGGTGAAACGGTATTTATCGTACGGAAGTACCGCTGGTGATAGCTGGTAATTGTTGGTAATACTTGGTACAGGAGTGGCGGGAAGTTTGAAGTAGTTTGGAGTACGATGCGTAAAAATATTTAGTCATCGATGATCCCGTTGCTCGCGGACCGACCGATAAAACTCCAAGGAACAGGCTAATAAATTTTAAACAACTCTGAACCCGACACTCTTTTCAATTATTCGTACCCAACAAATTCTCCGAGTTAATTCACTTCCTACTAACAAGTATGCAAACAATGCTAATTCATGCAAATGGTGAGACATTTTTTACCACTATGCAAATTGAAATTCTTACATCGTGTCAGCGCGAGAAAACATTAAACAGAGAAAGAAAAAGCGCGGCGAAAAGGTTGAAGAAGAGCGAAGGAAGCTCGACGACCGGGATCGAACGGCTCGTACGACGCGACGAACCGCTGGACGTTGCGTAAAAGCGTAATACCGATTAACTCGAGGTTGAAGAGCACAGCGAGAGCCACGTGAGTCACGGTTTCGAGTCTTTTCTTATCCCATAGCGTATCCGAAAAGACGTAAGAATTACAGATTCGAGTCGCGTACCGCTGGACGGTGACACGCACGAAGCGCGAATTTTAAAGTCGCTTCTATGCGCGGCCAGTGTAAGAGACACGGCCAGCGGAGAAACAAAGGGTAAAAAGTAATGGGATTTGCATTCGGATACGAAGTGAATCACGAGGTTGGAATAAAAGTGGCAGAAACAAGAGCCACGGAAGAGACGAAGAGAGAAAAGAGGAAAACAGAAGATGGGAAAGATAGGAGAGAACGATGAGCATTAAATGCAAATTACTTTTTGTATTTTCATCTTCTGTTTTAGTATTAAATAATCGGCAGGAGGAAATAATAATCGGCTAGACCTGATTTAAAGCCGACCGACGGCACTAATGAAACGACCACGGTACGATTTATTAATCGTGCCAGTATCGCGGAAACGAGAGGCCGATTCGTTCGTTAAAATACCATCGGTCGCATCGGCTTCGCACGGTCTACGACGAAGATCACCTTATATTAATACAGAGCTAACGGAGCAGAGATATAAACCGATAAAATTTACTGTAACCATAAAATATTTTACACCCCTCCAGTCGCTTAAGTTCGTACTTAGCCCGAGTTATCTCCGCCATAAATTTGGTCCGCGAACGCGGCAACGGAAGAGACGCATGGTCGACGAGAAACGTCGAGGGGTGAAAAAAAAAAAAAGAGTAACCTTTTCCCTTCCGTCGACTCTATCGCGAAAACCGTAAAAGGAAAACGATGGATGACGAACGTCGAAAGGCACGGCTAGCACGATCGCGTGGTTTATGCATCGAAGCGTTCTCCTAGACCTCGAATAACGCTGGAGAACAGAGAAAGACAGGAAGCGTCGGAGCGAGCCTACGTTGCGAACAGAAAGAGGGGGAGAAAGATAGCGAGAGGGGAAGAGAACGTAGGTGGAACGTTCGATCAGCGACGAGGAACCGGAGTCGTCGAAGAAACGCGTCGGGTTGACTCATTCCAGCGAGTTTGCGAGCACGCCAGGCTGTTCCTGCATTTCCATGCGCAAGGTGCAGCATGCGCATACTGCAATCAGAGTGCACACGTACGTTTCGTGCCGCCTAAGAGACAGAACTGTCCGTTGACGTCATCCTGTGACAAATTATTCGACTCGCGGGAGTTCGACGTGCCCACGGAACGTAATACTATGCGAATGAGTATTCCACTTTCTAGGTTTTCTTTTTTAAATGATCTGTCCGAGAGAGAAAAAGAGAAAAAGCGAAGGAGAGAAGGAGAGAAAAAGAGACGGAGAAACGTGTCGGTGCTAATGAACGCGGAGAAAGTGGACGAATACGGGTATCCTAGATTAAGGTGCAGTTCGAGCAAGGTTGGTTGGCAAACAGATTTATGTCTTTCGTATCAATTTGCATCGAGCGACGTTAACTTGAGATATTTTTCAAGTTTCCTGGTAACACACCGATTATTAACCATAGAAATTACGATTAACGAGATTAACAAATTCCGTCGCAGCGAGCAATTTTATCGGAGAAAGAATTTTCCATTGCCATCGATTCCGAACAAAATGTCCCGACATTAATTCCAAACCGGTCCGAGCTTTCGTTCCTCTCTTCGACAGGCATCGATCCGAAATCTGGAACGATCGTTGGTGCATGAAACGACATCAATCGGGCCTTCTCGCACAGATAACGAGGCTGCACCGACGAAGAAGGGGGAGTTCTCGGTTTACACGCGCTCGTAAGCACTCGTACATACGCGCACCGACGAACGATGAAGCGGTAGTCATAGAAAGGGTTGCCGAGTGTCGAGCACATAACGTACAAATTATACGTGGCCACGGAACGGGTGATTTACACGCAACAAACGAAGCATGGAAAACCGTTATCGCGAGTTCACCGCGGTAACGTGCTAAGTATCCATCGAGAAATATCTGATAAACTTAATCCGATCGTCTCGCGGCGGTCGTTACCGCAAGGATAGCCAAATTTTAGGTTCGGAGAGTAGACTCGAAGGCTGCATTCACCGGCAGAGCGAACTTTTATCGTAACAATTTATACACGGTTAACCGACGGTTTACGGGTTGAAATTTTCAATTAAAAAAAAAAAAAAAAACACGAAGACTGCATTCACCGGCAGAGCGAACTTTTATCGTAACAATTTATACACGGTTAACCGACGGTTTACGGGTTGAAATTTTCAATTAAAAAAAAAAAAAAAAACACGAAGACTGCATTCACCGGCAGAGCGAACTTTTATCGTAACAATTTATACACGGTTAACCGACGGTTTACGGGTTGAAATTTTCAATTAAAAAAAAAAAAAAAAACACGAAGACTGCATTCACCGGCAGAGCGAACTTTTATCGTAACAATTTATACACGGTTAACCGACGGTTTACGGGTTGAAATTTTCAATTAAAAAAAAAAAAAAAAACACGAAGACTGCATTCACCGGCAGAGCGAACTTTTATCGTAACAATTTATACACGGTTAACCGACGGTTTACGGGTTGAAATTTTCAATTAAAAAAAAAAAAAAAAACACGAAGACTGCATTCACCGGCAGAGCGAACTTTTATCGTAACAATTTATACACGGTTAACCGACGGTTTACGGGTTGAAATTTTCAATTAAAAAAAAAAAAAAAAACACGAAGACTGCATTCACCGGCAGAGCGAACTTTTATCGTAACAATTTATACACGGTTAACCGACGGTTTACGGGTTGAAATTTTCAATTAAAAAAAAAAAAAAAAAAAAAAAAAAAAAAAAAAAAGAAAAAACAAATAACGATCGGTCTAATCTCCGAAAACTTGAGTATTTATTCAGAAAATAGAGACTTAAATTTTCTACCAAATTATACGGTCACTCCCCGACCCATTTTGCCATCGTAAGTAATTGACGATTTCGTGTAACTCACCCTGTATGCTCCCATCATCATGCCGGAACCTCTTAGGGACTCCCTTCGTCGCTCCAACTCCTACAGAATCGAACAGAGAAAAAAGAAAGACGTGTTATGAGAGTGCACAGACTCACGGAACGATAGTAAATCATAGTACGGCGAGCGAAACGGACTGGCAAAAGGGGAGAAAAAGAGAGCAGACGCTCGCGCGTTACTCTTCGCTAAATCTGCCTGTCAGTGTGTTCCCGGATCGCGTTCAAAACTTCCATTTAACATTTGCGGCCGCGTTTAGCGCCGCCTTCCAACGGAACCGTTTCAAAAGTACTCGAATCCTCCGAGCGAGAGAGTAATTTCCACAATTAGCGTTCGTCTCTCCGTGAGTTGTACAGTGTCTGTACAACGAGCGCCGTAAGCACGCTCGCACGCGCGTGTATGCGTGCCTCGCCTTATTTATAGTTCCCGGTATGTCCCGCGGTTTTAAGGTTTCGTAAAGTACCGTTCGGTTAACGCTGTCTCGGTTTGGAGCGCGTTTTAAACACCGACG
Source organism: Ctenoplectra terminalis (assembly GCA_019453375.1). NCBI lineage: Eukaryota > Metazoa > Arthropoda > Insecta > Hymenoptera > Apidae > Ctenoplectra > Ctenoplectra terminalis. Next base: position 715,370 of record SMSQ01003132.1, on the reverse strand, counting down.
CGATATTCCTTGCAATCACCGACAGTTCGCGCGCGAGCGTCTCGCGCGTTACGCACGCGATTGACCAAAGTTAACCTCGAATATCGTACCGTTCGAGGGATGATTACAATTGTATCGGGACTGTACGCTGGATCGTGCAATATTTTATAAACTAAAATGACCCAAGGGCTGCGACGCTCTTCGCGTCCCTCTATACGCGTGGACCAAGCGTAGTTGGTCGAATTAAATGCATCGCATAGGGGTCGACGCACACGAGTATCTTAGCGGAAAATTCGTCGATCGTGGAACGCGACGAATTAATTCGAAACAACGCTAACCGGAGACTCGCTGGTCTTGCGAGCCTCTTCCACTTCCGCGCATTGTCTCCTATTTCAACAGCGAGGCAGAAAAGAGGATACTCGTATCAGATCTTTGTATCTCTTTCCGAACTTCGGCTCTCCTGCAACAACTGTACACGGAGGGGATGAAAACCGCGCAAGGGGCCCCACCCGTGGTCCACGACCGAACCGAGCCATCGCGTACAGGGTTCCACGTATAAAGATTCGTTCAGGCATAAATCTCGTTTACCGAGTGCAACACACGGACCCGAGCGTGAGTATACACGTATCGCGCGAGCGTGTGTGCGTGTGCAGCCGAAGCTGATCTCGACTCAGCGAACCGTCGATTTGCCGCATGCCCGACAGCGTTACTTTTGTATCGAGCTACGCGACCGCGTAACGCGCCTACACACACGAGCGCAAATAATTACAACCTTCTAGAAGAGCGGAGCCATAGTGGTAGAGGAGGTGGATGGAGGAAGAGGTAGAAGCGGAGTAAGCGGAGTGAGAAGAGTAAGAGGAGTAAGAGGAGTAAGAGGACCAAACGAGCCACAGTTTCAAAAAGCATCCCACCGATAATACCCATATTCCCGGCCATCGAGACCCGCAGAGCTGCGCAAAATTCCAGACTCGCCGCGTTCCTTCCATCTCCCCCTCCTTCTTTCCAACCGCATCTCTCTTTCCATCGTGTTCCAACCGTGTCTCCCTTTCTCCGTCTCTCCACGAGAAGAGCAGACCGCTACCGCTACTGGTTTCCCGTGCTACGCGCGGCATCGCCGGGAGCGACGATAATATAAAGCTCGTCGTTCTAGCCGTCGCGGCGCTACGCTGGCGGCGCGCGTACGCACGCACGTACACGCGCGCGCAAACAGGGCCAGGGAACAGGGCGACCCAACGACAACGACAACGACAACGACAACGACCACGACGCAACGGACAACGAGAACGAGAACGAGAACGAGAACGAGTACGACGGCAACAGAGGAAGAAGACAGAAGACGCATAGAGAAGAGACTAAAACGGGAATGTGTATCAGTCGCGTATGCCTCTGCTCGCACTTTCATCCCGTGCGCAAACAAACACACCGCCGCGGTGGAGCGGAGCGGCTCTCGTACACGCACGCATATACGATCGGACAAAAGATAATCGCTGAGAGCTGGCTGTCGTGTCGGCCGGCTCTGGCCGCCTATGCCCGTGGTGCTCGCGGTGCCTGCACCCGCTTGAGCGAACCAACGAACGTACGGTGACACGAGGAGAGGTCGTGGCGAGCTGAAAGGGGGGGAGAACCGAGAAATCGAGAGAACGAAACGTAGAGAAGCGACGAGAGAACGCGAGAAAAGGACTCTCTACCTCGCTACCTCTCTCCGTGTGACGCCGGAGAAAGAAGATGCACGAACGAGGAGAGCGTAACCGGTAGAGAAAGGGTGGCAGAGGAAAGGAGGAAAAAAGATGCACGCGGTGAGCGAGAGAAAGAGAGAGAAAGGTGCACAGCCGGGTAATAGGGAGAGAGCCGCCGGTGTACGTGGGGTGAGTCGACGCGGGAACGAGCGGTTTCGTGGGTCGGTGGGTGGACCGGGAGAGAAGCGTAGCGGACCGAGATAGAGCGCGGCAGAAGCGGAGGAAAAGAGAAGAGGCGGAGGTGGCGTAGAGGCGAGGTGGGATGAGGTTGGTTAGGCGGACGCGGTGGGGCCAAGAGACGACGACGACGACGACGAGCGCGTAGTAGAGCATAGGAGAGGAACGTAGCACCGGCATCGCAGGGGGTGAAGGGACGGAGGACGACGGGGAGACACACGCTGTGCGAGAGGCGCTGGCTGAGTTTGTGAGCACGCGCTACTACTCTTCGAGGCTCGAGTTCTATCTGGCCGTGTCCCTCGTTCTCTCTGTGCTACGCTGCTATGCTATGCTATTTCTTTCTCGCTCGCGCCCTTCCCGCCTATCTTTCTCTTTCTCTCTCCGNACAACGACAACGACAACGACAACGACCACGACGCAACGGACAACGAGAACGAGAACGAGAACGAGAACGAGTACGACGGCAACAGAGGAAGAAGACAGAAGACGCATAGAGAAGAGACTAAAACGGGAATGTGTATCAGTCGCGTATGCCTCTGCTCGCACTTTCATCCCGTGCGCAAACAAACACACCGCCGCGGTGGAGCGGAGCGGCTCTCGTACACGCACGCATATACGATCGGACAAAAGATAATCGCTGAGAGCTGGCTGTCGTGTCGGCCGGCTCTGGCCGCCTATGCCCGTGGTGCTCGCGGTGCCTGCACCCGCTTGAGCGAACCAACGAACGTACGGTGACACGAGGAGAGGTCGTGGCGAGCTGAAAGGGGGGGAGAACCGAGAAATCGAGAGAACGAAACGTAGAGAAGCGACGAGAGAACGCGAGAAAAGGACTCTCTACCTCGCTACCTCTCTCCGTGTGACGCCGGAGAAAGAAGATGCACGAACGAGGAGAGCGTAACCGGTAGAGAAAGGGTGGCAGAGGAAAGGAGGAAAAAAGATGCACGCGGTGAGCGAGAGAAAGAGAGAGAAAGGTGCACAGCCGGGTAATAGGGAGAGAGCCGCCGGTGTACGTGGGGTGAGTCGACGCGGGAACGAGCGGTTTCGTGGGTCGGTGGGTGGACCGGGAGAGAAGCGTAGCGGACCGAGATAGAGCGCGGCAGAAGCGGAGGAAAAGAGAAGAGGCGGAGGTGGCGTAGAGGCGAGGTGGGATGAGGTTGGTTAGGCGGACGCGGTGGGGCCAAGAGACGACGACGACGACGACGAGCGCGTAGTAGAGCATAGGAGAGGAACGTAGCACCGGCATCGCAGGGGGTGAAGGGACGGAGGACGACGGGGAGACACACGCTGTGCGAGAGGCGCTGGCTGAGTTTGTGAGCACGCGCTACTACTCTTCGAGGCTCGAGTTCTATCTGGCCGTGTCCCTCGTTCTCTCTGTGCTACGCTGCTATGCTATGCTATTTCTTTCTCGCTCGCGCCCTTCCCGCCTATCTTTCTCTTTCTCTCTCCGTCTCTTTCTTCCTCGTTCGGCGATGCACGTACAATCCTCCTCTCTTTCTCTCTCTCTCTCTCTCTCTCTCTCTCGATCCTCTCTCGCTTGCGCTCGTTCTCTCGATTCGCTCCGTTCATCCTCCCCTCGGCCGTCTTTCTTGTTCACCGCTCGCGCTCGTTCTCTCGTCGTCTTTCCACTTTACTCCGTCTATATCGGTCTCTCTCTTTCTCTTTTCCACGTTCGCACCGCGTCCGTCGCCGGGTTCGTTCGTACTCTCGCTCTCCCTGTATCCCCCTCTGGATTCGTTCCTGACACTCCAACCAGCCGCCTTCCCTACCCCCGTCCACTCTTCTTCCTCGCGACAGCCGCATCGGTTCTCGTTCTGCGTCCTCCTCTATGTGTGTATACGTATGCGTGGAACCGTGTAGATGTGTGTCAGGGTAGCTCTCTTTCTCGCGTGCACGTTCCACGGCCCGGTTCCTCCTGCTCGATGTTTCCCTGGCCTCGTCTCTTCTCTCGTTCTCTCCTTCGCTCTATCGCGAGCCGCTCTTTTTCCCTCTCGCTCGTACCAACTCACTGGGTCGCTTCGTCGTCCCTCTCTAACCCGATCCTCCGGCTCGTTCCGTGTGCCCTGGCGTGTACGAGACGCGAGAAAGGCTCGGGCAGAGGCGAGTTCGCGTTCCATTGCAAAGCGCTGGGTGGAATTGGTATATCGGGGGATGGAACGCGCGCGGGACTTAAGAGGAACGAGAGATGGCCGTAACGTACCGACACGTTCGAGACGAACGTCGTTTACGGACGAGATCTGAAGGCATTCCGGGTTGTTGCACCGGAAGAACGGGCCTGCTAGCCCTCCTCCTTCTCTGTTCCAACCCTCTCTCTGTTTCCTTTAACCTCTCCCCATCCGCTGGCACGAGGAGCACCAAAAGTTTCGATGCGCCGGATAAAGGAGCCTCGATAATTAATACGAGAAAATGATGGACGGCTATAAGATGCCGCGAGAGTATCCGAGACCGGTGCTCCGTGAAAGACTTTCAGGAATAACGTCGATACAGGAAGACGTCGATGGCATGGGTCGATTTAAAAGAAGCGACAAAATGCGAGGCTAATGATCTGTCGAGCCACGGAGCTGGATATCGATACGTCGTTAATATTCTCGATGATCGGTAATTGACATCCGTGATAAAAGGAAGCACACGTAAAGTATTCGCGAGCCAAGTTATTAAACGTTCTCCGATTCTTCGTCGAGTCTTGAAATAATAACTTCGGCGGAGAAGGGAGGATACAGGTGATCGCTATCGTGAGTGGAAATCGCGATAAGGTAAATGAGAAAAGTAGTAACGAGATTCGTGATCCAGGAAGTTTTTCGAGTTACTCCGAACCCCGTTAAGTCGCCGCGGAGAATTTGTCAGGCAACGCAACTGGGTTACGATAATTAGTGTCGAGCGTAGATACAGTTGTAAAATCGCCAGACATGAAAGCTCTGATTCGTTACGGTTCTATGGATGCAACGATTTCCATAAATAAACGGCGATGATAAGGCGACCACTGGCGAACGGAAATCGGAGAGCCGCTGAAAGAAGACACGATAAACCGTTTTTTGTTGATTTCCGTCGAACCGTTCGCATAATATCTCGTAAATTAAAGAAAATCGATCGACTTTTAAATAATCCTCGTTAACTAAAAGCTTGATACAAAAAGCCAATAAATCATCCCTTGTAAAATGAAAAAAACAAAAACAAAAAAAATAATAAATACAAAAAAAAAAAGAACAGAATCGAAATTGGATAAAGCTTAGCGAGCCACGAATCGATCGTATTCGCAATATACATACGTATTATATGTATATGTATACGCGTGCATCGTATCTGTCACAACTATGCGACTTATGAATGAATACAACCGTGGTACATGTGTAATCATAGTTATGCTACACGTGCGCACAGACACGGTGGTCGTGTATAATATCGGTCAAATCGCTTGTTGTTCAGTTAGAGCAATCAGGTTTTGCGCGCGTGCACAAACACGTAGCGTAGATCACTTTCATGAGTGCATAATCACTGCGTCCATCGATTTGTTTTTCGATCGTTAGCGCGGCATATTAATATATGATAATGGGCCGCAATAAAGTAATCGCGACGCGATATTCAAGTTCGATTAAAAAGTTGATAAACAAGAGTTCGTGGAAACGCAGCTGAGTACTCGCGATGAATTTTGACCCGGTTAAAACTAATTGCTCCTTTTAATCGTTTCCGTGAATACGCGAGTTCCTTTTTCTTCTCCTTTTCCGTTTCTTTCTTTTCTTTTTATCTATTTTTTTTCTCTCTTTTCTTTTGCACGTCATTTCCAGCAAGCCGTGCAAAAAGATTTCGCGCAAACGTGTCGGTCTTTCGACGCCTTGAACTCTGTTTACATTTTTCCTCGTCGACAAATCTTTCTCTAAATTCTTATAGGAACGCGCGTGAAAAGTCACCCCAATATTTCACCCATCGGTTAGATACAGGTTTAAGAACAACCCTTAGCTCGATTCTCTCTCTATCCACCCTTTATCTTCAATGTATAGCCATTTTTAATGTTCGACCATTGATTCGTTCCACTGACATCGAAATAAAACGTACGACAACGCCGCGGTGATAAAGAATCCGTAACCAGAGGAATTCACCCCCGGCGGTCGCGATATATTATGTTCCCACAGACGAAGAGCGGAAAAGAAATATCGCGTAATTTATTTTTATCGTACGCCGCGTCCACCGTTCCACCAGCAGACCTGTATATATCAAGGTTGCCTGTGAAGAAACCCCAATTTAAAGGTTTAACCACATCCTGACACAGTTTCAGCTGCCCACCCCCGCGACAGCCCTTTATCACTTCCACGACAGCTGTTAATTACGGGACAAAATACGCGACCGTCTGTAAATACAATATCGTTTTCGCGTTTCTCGAAAAGTCAGCCACGTTTCGAGAACTACGTTTCGAGAATAAAATTTCTACGAATACACGGCCCATGTGTTGGGTCGTGCAAATACGTAACGCGTTTAAGCATTATCATTGTCCGGGGATAGTTTTAATTCCCGGCATGCGAGCGGGTGGGACGTTATTATACGCCGGAATAAAACACTCGGATAATTGTACGCATTCGCGATGAACAAACGGGCAAAAAAGAACACGGGAGGTTCGCGCTTTGTTTTCAACCGCGACAATTGCTTTCCGATACGAGACAGACCTTTCCGAATAAATTATTAATTCGTAATGAGTGCAAGCTGTCGTTCGTGCTTCCCGTGAATTACAACGAAACGATTCGAGCCGCGTTTAAACCAGACTTTTTTGCCTGTCGTCGCTCGATTTATCATTTATAATCGTTGAGAAAAGGAATGATCATAGTCTGACGCCGTTAGGTGTACGCGTACCAAGTAAAACAAAGATTAATCGTTTCACCGTGTATTATGCATACCGAAACAAGAAATTTTCGTTTATTCCACGACGTGCGACTAAAATCGTGTCAACGTGTCATTCCTAGAGGTGTGACAGCTCTTTTGCCTCCTTAGGCGTGTACGTGTGTTCCACGTAATGCCGTACAGTAGCATTCGCAGAGTCTGACGAGTTGTGTCTTTGACCCTCGTAAGCTTTGACCATGACACGATATAAACGAGCCGACAGTCAGCGCTTATTATCGTGTCATGAAGGTTCGTGTGGCGCGTTACAACTGTGCCGATGTCACAGTCGTCGAGCTGCTGCGAAATACCAACTAGATCCGCCGTAAATTAACATAAAGCCGAGGAACGCGTTAAGATTCCCTGTGATGCTGCTTCGAAGAATCGTGACGCGATGGATCGTGACGACGTCGATGAACGTACAGGTGAAAGGTAACTCGCTCTTCGAGACCGATTCGAATAAATCGACGAAGGGAGAAATTTCAAGATGGCACGCCGCGACGGTGGATACGCAAGAATTTAGAACTCGCTCATATTTATGCTGCTGAATACGCGATATTGGAAACGCGTTATCGGCGAATAGATATCGGATAGATTAACACCGATAAATTCCACAATGCCGGTGGACTTTTCCGCGCGACAAACGAGCCACGATATATCGATGAGACGACCGAAATCTTTTAACCAAGTTTCGCAACGTTCGCTCCATCCTCCAAGAAACTGTTCGTCGAATCGACTAAAAATCTAGCAACGCGTGAATCGGATATCGCTTCGATTACAACCGGAACAATTATACACGCGCACAATGCTTTATATAACGTTACGAACCTGTGATCGAGACCAGCTATCACGAGTAGATACGTTTCTTACCGCGTCACACACGCGATACACGCTTGCGAAACACGGTAAACCGAGAGAAACTGTACGCATTTTTCGGTCGCGATCGCGCAAGAAACGAAATACACCGCGCGTAACTCGAGCGCTGGCAACGTCCCACGGATCGACCTCACCTGCTCGACTTTTGCCACAAGCTGTCGAGCAGCGTGTCTCTTCTAATACTAAACCCAGAGCCATCGAGAGAAAATTACTGAAATTCCGCGCTCCGACTCGCCTCGAGTCGAGTGAATACTAACCTCGCTTTGGAGCACGAATTTTAAAGTCGAATTTCGGAATCAAATTTTCACGAAGTTTAAATTGCAACTATATTATCGCGAGAAAAGAGTATCAGAGAAGCGATGTGTTTGGATGTCGTTAAAAGTAAGTCCAAAGGCTCGATCGTTTACGGGATCGTTGCGGCTAACCATGAATGATGCAAATGCTAGTATTTACAGAAACGGTTCCTCCGTAATGGCCTCCAATTGGCGTCAAAGAAAATTCTCCGTTCCGTGTGAACCGTGCTCCAACACGACGAGTCGATAAAAGACATTTCGAACCGTCAACGAATGATTAATTAGTTGAAAACGTAATTTGTGAAATTGCAGAAAAACGGGATTTAAGTAAACCGATGAACTTTTTTTCATTGGAAAATCGAAAGTTCCTTTCGAATAATACCGATCGAAAGACGACTTTTCGTGGAAGCATTGAAAAGAATAAGCAGAACAACCTATACGAGCTGCTTATACACCGAATCACCCGATCGACCCCAATATGTGTAGCTCGTGCACCGGCCAGCAATATTCCCTTATTGATCACGAGTCACTGCTCACCGACATTTCGATTCTGTCCCATTACTGATCCGAATGTAAATCCAGCTTCGAGAAACTGCCCGTATAACACGCATGAAAACGTGTACGTGTATCGGGACAGAAAACGAAGCTGGTTCGAAAAAGGCGATACGCGAATTCATTTATATCCGAATCGGGCTCCGATCGATTAATTCCAATGTTGAATAAAATCGATAACGACGAAGCATTTTTCGTAACAAAACTGATAAAATTATTTTACTCGTACTAACCGGACCAAAGATTCGCGTCGATCATCCTAGAATCGAAACTGAAGCGGAGAAAATTTGTGTTTCTTTGGAATACTTCGATAAACATGATCGATCAACCAGATACATGCCTCTATCGCACCTAGAAGCGACGCGCTAGACGTACAATAACGATACGAGCAAAAAAGATGATGAAGCACGATATCAGCGGCTAATATTATATCCGACAGCTGAATTCCGATATCGTCGCGAAAGGTTCGCGTGAAATTATCAGGCCGGTCTTATCGACCGGATCCCCTTGTTCGCCGAGGCAACCACACACCAGCCGATAGTCTGGCGAACGCACGTGATCGAGGAACGCGGAGCGGCGTTCCAGTCGAGATCGCGACGGCACATAATTTTTACGGTTCCCTTGGGGAGCCAGTCACGCAGGCCAGTTTGACGACAACCGGGTTTGCCCGGCTCTCGCCATTATCCAGGCATTCGCGAAGAAAGCGCGCACCGGCCATCAGACACACCCTGTATCTCAAGAACTCCCCTTTATTCAGAGTGCGGCGTTATAGCGCGACCGAGGGACTATATCGGTATCCTAGCGTGCGTTCAAACTGAGATCAATAAAGCGCTCCTTTATAGACTTCACTACACACGCTGTACAAGCTTGGCCAACTCTCCCTCTACCGTTCGTTCGTTCGTTCGTTCGTTCGTCCAATCTGCTCTCTTTCTCACTCTTGCGCGTACACACACGTAAAGAGTCAGCCTCTGCCACCTCCCTGAAATCGCCACCCTCTGCCCCGTCCGCGGCATCAAAGCGCAGCGCTGGCCTGCTGCTACGTAGCAACCCCTCGCCCGCCATCGTTCAAACCCCGCGCTGCTGGCAACTACGAGGCCATAAATAACCGAATGACCCACCGCGAATAAGAGGCGGCAACACGAGAAGCTACGATCCGGTCACCCGTTATATGTGTACCGTCCAACGTCGTCCCGACCACGCTCTGTTCTTGCTCTGCTCTTGCTCTGCTCTTGGTATCTGGAACTGTGCGCGCTGGCTGCCTCTCGATTGCCGCTTCGTTATACAATTATCGGTAGGCCTCGACCGCTGCGCGCCATCGTGTAAATCGAATCCGCTGGGAAAAGATTTACACGCTTTGCATGGATCGCGATAGGGATGATTCGGAGGGTCGTGCGATGAAAGGGGTATATCTTCGAACGATAACTATTCGAACAATTATTATTCAAAGAGAAAGAGGGAAAGAGGGAAAGAGGAGCTAGTGGAGCTAGTGGATTTCTAGAAGCTACGAATCTGGGTTATCGCGTTCTATCAATACGGTAGCTAATGTGAACTTGTTGTGAGAAGGTTGGGATTCATACAGAGCGCGAATAGAAAGAATTCGGTGTATACAATATACATTTTGTAGTAACGAGAGATCGGAATAATGCCGTGCGACCGCTTGGCCGCTCGAAACGCGATCCTATCTGTTTCGAGGCTGATTGAACGGGCCCCGCTGTATGTATAACAAGCGATCGTTATTGTAGTCATCGATTAACCGTAACACGATCGTTCACGGGCAAAATGAGTTGCACATAGGTTAAAACCTGGGGAATTGATTGAACTTTTTCCAACATTTTCCGCTGTAAGGTCTCTCCCTGCTCTCGCTGTTTGCCGATCGATCGCAAAGGTGCGATGGAGCGGTTGTAATTAATACGGCTGTCGTATCAATCACGACGTACCGTTACCGTAACGATGTTAAAAATTTCATAGCGCTGCAGGTGCAGAATCATAAATAACCAACTTAACCGCCGGTAATATATGGTACCGAGGCAGTCGCGATCTAGTCACCCGTTACACGCCAAAGAGTAAAAGAGAGAGAGAGAGAGAGAGGTATGGAGGAAGGGAAAAAAGGGAAGAGAGAAAGAGACAGAAACCACGCATCGAAACGTTGGTTACAGCCATATTTCAATACGTATTTCAGTCAATCGTAGATGGTTTTCCACAAGCATACAATCGACGATGCTCCAGGTGCGCCCTTATTGGACGATGAATCGTTAAACGTCGGCATTAAAATGTCGAACACGCGCAAGAGCCACCGCAAGTATTTTCAGTTCACGCTACAATTAGAACAGGCTCTGCGTCTAAGTGTCTGGCAATTTCATACGCTCGTACTTATCATATTTCGTGTGTAACTTCATTCTTTTCTTCTTATTTTTTTTTTTTCTTTCTTTTCTTTTTTCTCTTCACACCGAACTTGCTAATTTTACGATGAAGATCTTTGCATTCCGTACCGGTGGTTGCAAATGGAGTCGTTATCGACCGATTTGAACGCGATAACAAGGGAAAAGCATCCCATGGGTCGAGGTTCACGGAATCAAAAAAACGTATTAGCAATGGTGTATCGTAATGCGCCATTAATCACGCGTTGAACAGAGGAAGCGGAACCGTGGTAGACGAGAGACACGATCCGTTAGCAGGGAACAGAGAGCAGACGGTGCTCGGTGGGGCAATTAGGTTGAGCCGAGGGAAAGAGATTGTGCAAATTATTAAGATATCGAGATAGTAATAGAGCGATATGTTTTATAATGGTCGCGTGGAGGGCATGCGCGTTGTGAACGCAACGCAATTACTCGTCCCGCGGGAGATGTAATTGAATTCGCGAAGGAAGCGCGGTATTCACCGGGACTGATGTATCCGGCTCACCTCTTCAGTTTTCACCGATGGAAAACATTTTCTCAACCGTCTGTATCTAGCGTAAGCGTAATTAAACGAGCCGCACACCCGCCGTGTAATTATGCAATTATCCTATCGTAGAATTAGCGAAATAATGGAGCATTCGTAGCATCTAGCGCCGCGAAAACGTGGATCTAGCACCAGCTTTTAAATATGAAACGAAATAAACGAATATCGACGGTCGGAAACGCGAAAATTTATCTATGCTGAATCATTTGTAAAAGTGAATCAGCGATAGATCGGTATCTTGGGTTTGTATAAGAAAGAATCGTCGTTTACGAGGCACGCGAGAATTCTGGAAAATTAACACCGCCGTGACGGGATAACGTCGACTCGTCGAGAAGAATCGAAGCAGCGAAATATTAAAAAAAAAAAAAAAAAAAAAGAAAAAGAGAAAAGAAAACGAAAGAGAGAGACGTTGAAAAAAAGACAAAGCGGTTCGAGAAGAGAATGTCTCCGCTCGATAAAAGACACTTTGCATCTTTGTCTCTCTCCGGTAACCTCTTTACGGATAAGAAGCAGGGAAAGGAAGATAGAGAGAGTGCCAGAGAGAGAGAGAGAGAAAAAGACAGGCTGCTCGAAGTATTTCCAGCTATGGGTTCATAAATAACGGGTTTGTCGATGAATTTCGTTTAGGCGAATATTTCAAGATCATCGGCTTATCAGAAATTCGTTTTTCTACTTTCACGTATCCGTTGAATAGATCAATTTTAATACATCGAGCTTTAATATACGCAGATTAACCAACAATGGGAGAAGTTAATTTTTCTTTTTTTCTTTTTTTCTCCAAAGAAACGCTTCTTTTTTTTAGGAAACGCCACGAAATAAAAGGTTGAATACGTTTTTCGACATACGTTTCTGCCTGTTGCCGGTAGCCCTGGTCGACAATAATAAGCCCAGACGAAAGAAAGGAGATGGAGCAGGAGAAGGAGACGCCTGACGAGTCGAGGCTGCATTCTTTAGCCACGATCTCAGGGAGTTCGACATTGCTCGTGAATCTGCCATTGAGAAAAACAGCATTAATGTGCGCAGAGTCTTATTCACCCGGCGTTGCTTCCACGAACTCTCAAATTGCGATAGAATTCTCTATTATAGCCTATCTTTTCACGCGGTGAGAACCGAATCGACAAGCCTGATACGCATCGACTTTGTCTACGTAATTAATTAGTCTGCTTGGAAAAAGAAAGAAAAAAAAAAGGAAAAAAAAGTTGATATGAAAAACTGGAACAACAACTTGGCGGTACGAATCAACTTGGAATAAACTTGAATCGAAATAAAGCAACTTTAGCAACCCCGTGGACCAAAAATTTCCCCATATTCCTGAAACTTCGACATATTTCATCCCCTCTCGTAACGCTATCAGTCGGAAGGGTTAACATTTGGCGGATTTTCTGCAGCGTATCTCTTTTTACTCGGAGTAACAGGAAAAACTGCAGCGGACGAAGGGATGAGAAGACGACGACGACGAGTCGACTCGGTGTTCTTCGGCCACGGTCCACGAGCAACGACACCATCTCCGAGCTACGTTTTTGCCCGAAGCGCCTCTCCCCTCTTTTACCCTTTCTTCTCTCCGCCGTAGACACGGTATATCTCTTTCTCTTTCCTTCAACCGTTCCATCAACTGGTGCCATCTTACTCTATCCCCTTTTGCTCGGTCGCGCGGCGCTTCGGAAACACAACGCGAAAGAGACGAACGTACACGGTCCGAACCGGGCAGAGGAAGAGGGACAGAGATAACACGATAGAGATCCGCACAGCAGACACCTGCGGTCCGGCTCGTTCGCAAGCTGAAAGAGAAAGATGGGAAAAGGTCGGGGCTTTGCGCGCGTAAGGAGAGGCAGGCAGGCAGGATCGTTGGAAGCGAGAGGAGGAGCAGAGAACGCGGACCAAAAGGCGATGCCAAAGAGACGACGAAACGAAGGAACGCGAAAATGGCTTCCGAACGATACTCGGCCAGGGACTCTCGCCAGTTTCGAGCGAAATTACCAGGACCCATGGTCTCGCATTGGACCGCGTGCTTCTCTGCTTTCTCTATACTATTTCTCTGTCGGTTATTTACTGTAATTTCATTACCGTGTGCTTTCGCATCGCCTGACGACGCCATATCGTTGGACTTTGTATGAAGACGCCATTAACCTTTGTTTCGGACGAGACCGCGAGAAGCGTACGGTCGCGGCCACGGACGCGAACCTTATAGTTGAAATATTAGTAACGGTTTATTATTAATTCTCAAATTAGACAGGGGGCCGACTAATTAAATTACGCGGCACACTGGAGGAGGAAGAACGATACACGGTGTGTTCTACGAAACGTTTACGTTGCTCCACGTTTATAAAGTACACCGAAGGACTGCTCGCGATATGCGTTATTAATTTTTCGATTACGCGGCGCCGGGTATTCATATTAAAATGTCCGTCTCTTAATACCCGCGCTTTCAATTTGTACGCGCAACAACGCTCCCGTTGGCCGCTTTGTCGCACTTCCGCGACATATTAAAGTCGTACACTATCGTCGAGCATCGTTAGTCCTCTATTTGAACGCGGAGAATCGCGTTGAATACTGACGAGGAGAAAATTAAACGGAAGCCTGATACGTTGGTTTCAATGAGTAGGAAAAAAAAAAGTTGCCGTCCAAATTTTCTTTCCCTTTTCACGCTTTAATATGCAACGCGTCTGTGTTCTCTCCGCGGAGCAGCGTTTCTTGTTTCCTCTTCATTTTCACATTCTTACAATATGCACGATTAGTAAGCGGAACGATCATAGACCACGCCGTCCGTCTATTTCTAGTTTGTCGTTTACTTTTCTAGCTCGCCTAACGCTATTTCGGCCACCGCGTTTATGTCGCTGTTGCTGGTTGGACGTTGGCCCAAAGTTTCGATAACGTTCGCGCAAAGAATTAAACCTTGTCGAAGAACGAAGAAGCATCGCGTTATCCGACCCTCGCGTGAAATCATGAGTATTTTTGAAACGAGAACCCGATGACTAAATCTTGACCGTTCGTCGAAGAAACGTACTCGGAATATCGTACGTGTCGCGAAAACGGACATAATTAAAGAATCCAAGAGAAAACGAGAGGAAAAGCGATCGTTGGATCAAATCGAGAGACTTTAACGATCGTTGCGTTTCCAAACATTGCTTTCACCTGTCGCTATTAATTTCGACGATGTTCCTAGGACTGCCTAACAAACTATATTTTTTTTACGGTCGATCGTAGGATAACGTCTTTCTTCGATCAAAATTTAAGCGGAAATAACAGTTCCTTTGAAATTTTACACGTTATCCGACTTCAAAACTTAGACGTTAATGGTTATCGGCGATAATTAATAACTCGAGACCTTTCGTCGATATGATTTACGAGCTGCAGCCACGGCGCACAAAGGCGTCCACGGAGACAGGAAACAATGCAAACCGAAAGGACGGCAAGTTTTCGCACTTTCCCGCCAACTTCCCTCTCGGAGGGAAGTAAATTACGCGTTGGAGCAAAGACACGCCAACTCGACCGAGATACGAGTCCGTGAATACGATCACGCGACTCATGAAAGATCGGAACGATAACTGGCAGCAACTTCCTTCGAACACGCCGCGGCCATTATACGACAGGGGAAGCGGTGTTCGACACCTCCGTGTATTCGGACCAGAAACACCTTTATACGCGAAAGACGAGCAATCTTTACGGCGAATTACGGCCAACTTTAAGAGGAGAAAGGAGGTTGGAATACTTTCACGCGATGGTTTAAACGCGCCTGTTACGTCCTCTCGCGTGTCCATATCGAGTGCTGTAACGCGACTGCAACACGATCTTGAAGCGGTCGAGGAAAGGTAGAAGCATCCGTGTGAAAGGGAATAGAATGATCCGTTCGGATGAAAATAATCGAACGCATTAGCGAAAACGACCGAATCCATCAAATTTACTTCTCGCGGTGCACATATCTCATCCTTGGCGAGTATCGGTCACGATTGGTTAATAACCGCGATAAAAATCGTGGAGTAATCTTCGACCAGGCTGAAACATGATGGGATGGAAGGAAAAACAGGCGAAACGACATTTTCTCCCACGAGCCTGTACGTTTCTAAGCGTCGAAACGAGGAAACGTCACGGTGGAGCTGTGAATCATCGTCAACGATTATGAATCGCGTTGCCCTTCGGCGTGCCGGGCCTCCGAGCAACGGTCTCTTCGCCATCGTGAAGGATCCAAGTAGGTTGGTCTATGTACCGAGGATTCCAACGATGGACGGTGAAATATTTCCTCCCTAACGGCGAGGATAATTAACCCTCGATGCTCGGTTTAACGCGCAGGTAAAATGGCGGAGCTGCGGGTGAATTTAGGAGCACCAGAGTTTCACTTTCGAAATAGCCTAATAGGGCATTGTCGGTCGAAGAAATATATACAGGGTGGATCGATAAAAATTAACGCGTTAAACACCTTTAGACTTATGAAACAGAGAAATCGTTAAGACTACATAATATCTTTTATTGGAAATCATTTTTATGTTTCTTCTTGTGTCGCTTCTGTAGCTCCGAAAATATTCAAGATGGATCTTCTATTGATCGATCGTATACAGCGCGATATTATATTATTATTACCATCCAGAAATTCGTTAAACCTTTCATAGTTTTCGATAGAGATCGAACCAAAATTTGTATCCTCGTGCGACCTGAACTTAAATTTCGGATCCCTGTGTTTTCGAATTTCTGAACGATTCGCCGAATCAAGTGGCAAGTTTTAAGTCCAACTTTGAAATATTGTAACGCAAAAGTAGCGTGCACAGCGCGGACCGACACGTCGATAAGACTCTTTTCTATGTTTTGTATCGCGTGTCGCGATACCGATGCTTTCGCGGCAACACGATACATCACGATTTAAATGCCTCTCCTGTAACAGCACTTTACGTCACGCGTCGCTGTTACGTAACGGATAGTTGAAAAAATCTATACTATAAAATTGGACGCTGTTATTGTTATGCAACGCGCAGGGCTTCGGCGTTAGAGGTGGCCACGTGAAACGCGTAAAAGGTGTCTTCTTTGTTTTTTTTTCCTGTTTTTTAATTGGAGTTTTTCTTCCTCCCCTTGCTCGCCCTGTTTAACGCCGCTCGATATAGGGAAATCAAAAGCGATTCCGTCTGATTGATTACAGCAATTTGCCTGAATTAGTTCAATCGAACTTTGAAGGGAATACGAATAAATCTAACGTTAACGCGCAATACCATCTGTTCTGGATTAATGATGTTTGATCGACGGATGATTAAAGAGAAAAAGGAAGAGAGACCGTTTAGCGAGATCGACCAACGTGTACATCCTCGACAGGAGTCGAGAAAAAAGAATACGCAAAGTAGACGGGTAACAGAGTTGCAGACGTACCGCGAGACAAATAAGTCGACGAGAAAATTCGCAAATTTCCATCGACACTGTGCTACACCCACGCGTTTCTCCGAGATCGAAGAACCGATCGATCTCCGATCACCTTGCGCAAGGTCGATCATTCTTCCAACGTGTTACCTCTCCCTCGAGAAACACATCCGACGATTGCTTCGTCTCCGAAAGGTCGTGAAAGTCTGAAGAATCTATTTTCTCATGTTTCTCTTTATATAGTCTTTGCCGTTCGAGTATCGCGCAAGACAGTTTACATTCCTAAGCAGCTCTATGGTAACCGGAAAGCTTGAACTCAAAGTTTCGGTTCAAGGTTTTAAAAATGCGAAGAGGAAAGCGATTTTACATATAATTATAATTCACTTCCGAAGTGTCTTGCCTGTACGCAACGAGATACTATAATCGACGAGCGTTTCCTACGACATATGTTAAAAAAAAAAAAAAAAAAAAAAAAAAAAAAGAAAGAAAAAAAGGAAAAAAAAAATGTTAAATCTTAACGTACGTAATGACCACGTTTTCCTCTTTCTCGCTCGCTCGCTCCTCTCAATCATACCGACAATTCGTTGTGCAGCCTGAACCGACCGCACGAGATACGTGCACATCGGTAACGCAAGCCAACCGTATGCACATATGTAAAGGCGCGCTTATGTAGATACGTGTACCGAAGCTCGGCCGCGATGAGAGATGACTTTCTAGGTAGGAGGAGCATGTAATGTAAAGTCAGACGATACGATCTTCCAATAGACGTGTGAGTGTCACGTGTCCGTGATTCCGATGCGAACACATGTGAAATGCGAATCTTGGATCCTTTCAAACGCGCGTCTATTTAACGCGGGCTTTTTAATTCGTTGTATAAAACCGTATCGAGGACCGTTTCAATTTTTTTTTTTTTTCCCTCGTACCGAATGAAACGTTGAGTTAAATCGATACACTGTTCACGTGTAGCGTACTTGTGTACCACTGTTACGAAATAAAAATCTCCTATTTCGTTACCATTTTTAACCCTTAATTAACGGATAATAAATTAGCTCTTCATTCGGAAACGTATCTTCGTTGCGAACAAATAGCCCGAATCAACCAGCGCCTATAGTTGCAATCCCTATCGGTAAACAGACTAAATACTCCAAAACCAAAATTGTTCATCGACTCGAAAACACATTATCTCGGAAACCAAGCAACGCTGACCGCTCCACCGTTCGTACCCCTATCGGGCGACGCTCGATAAACGCAACCGATACGTCTTCGTACGCCTTCCCTTCAAAAAGGCCGACGTTTGCGCTCACACTAATTACCTCTCGTTTCGTACGTACACCGCCGTGAAGCGCAAACATGGGCGGAGCGTGTGCGTGGCCAAAAGCACGCGCGTGCTCGCGCTGAACGCACTTTCCTCCTCGCTTATCTCCTTCTATACCGTTAAACAACTACTCGCGACGCGTATACGCGGTCGCACATACGCACACGCGTGCTCGACCGATGCGTCGTCGCGCACAGTGATCCAAACGCGGTCGTGCGTGCATCGTACGTGCACTGTACGTGAGTCGCGCGCGTGTTCACCAATCGCGTTCATCTGTGCGCGTTCGTAGGTGTACGCGGTCGGGCATAAGAAGCCACCACTGCGGGAACAGAAGCGACGACGACGACGACGACGACGATGGTAACGACGAGTAAACATACGAGCAGCTTGGAGGGAGAAGAACGAAGAACCGAGGAGAAAGAGAATGGCCGAGCGAAAAAGCGAAGGAGTAAGATGGAATGGAGGAGAGAGGAAGACGGAGAAACAGTCACGGCGATGCTCTCTGTGTTCTCTGTATTCTCTGTCGAGCGGCGAGCTCGTTGGCCGTACATACCTAACTTAGGTCATACCGGCACGAACGCGATAAGTGTTCCTATCGCTGGTCCACAGTCGAAGAAGGTGGGGAGAACGAGTCGTGGAATTCGAGACAGGGTGGTCCTCGAAGCAATCGGGTGCTCGCGGCGACAAATTTGGTGGATAATTAGAATCACGTTCCTTTTTTTCTTTTTTCTTCTTATTTTTTATCTTTCTCTTTTATTCGTTTAATCGGAGACTTAAAACCTTGGCAGGACTTTTGTTTCTTGCGATATCACCGGCAAGGTGCCGTTCCTCCCTTCGCTCGATATCGATTCGCTACTTATTTCCTACAATTTGCTCAGTCTACTTTTTGCACGATTATCGACGAGCGTACTCGGAACAATAGGTAATAAAGCTTTGTACGTGTACACTGGTTTGGTACGCGTACACCTGCATTCTTTATAATATCGAGGAAGATGTTTCAGATTTAATAAATTATTTTCTAATAAATGTATATCAGTCGATGTGTTACCGCTGAGGATTCCCAAGATGTTTCAATTAATTAATTAATTAATTCGTCGCCTCGGTGATCTGAATTATTCGCGTCGATACCCCAACATTAATCTTCTTTATTATCGGTGCAATCTATCGGGATAAATCGGAAAGGATGATGAATGTTTTCTACGAATCGTTTGATCCACGTACCGCCATGATGATTGATACGCAAAGAACGATACTCCGGTCGATCTTGTCGTAAAAATCACGAACGATACAGTTTCGCCGAGAAACTTCCTCGTCGGGACTAATTATCGCTTTCGTACGGAAATAAATTATATCGAGGTGGACGTTTACTAGCCGAGTTCATTGTTCCGCTGATTTACAGCTTACGGGAGAGCGTGTTGCTGGCGACCGGCTAGCACGCGACGTAACGTCATCGAGGAGTTTTCGTTTAACGCCGGCGAGGATATCTCGAGAATCAAATTTCGTGGGACGTGGACTCGGGTGAAACAGAAAAAGAGAGAAGGAAAGTCTACCTCGAGGGCGACCAATCACCTGTCGAGCAATAAATTCAAAGAAACCCTTATTTCGATGTTCTCGATTCGTTCGCGCGACGTCTCTCTTTCCCCGTGAAACGTGTATCCGATATTTCAGATTCTTTGTCTCGATGAAATACTGTCAGAGTTGGTCGTCCGCATTGGTCGAGTTTTCTTTTATCTTTATCCGTTTCGTTCTCTTTCTTTCTGCTTTTTTTTCTTCCATTTTTTCTTTTTTTTTTTTAAATACATTAAAGACAGTTTTGCGCGCGGGAACGAAACAAAGTGTCAAAGGAAATGAAAATAAAAATTGAAGAAAGAAATTCATCGAGTTACGAGGAATCGTTGCTACCGATAAAATATAGTGGCAACAGGCGCCACGAAATTATACACGAATTGTAAGGTAATTTGAAAATTCCGGCCTGGCCGTCGATGATTTACGATACATCTATAATCGTGAATCACCAGGAACGCGTGCGCACGCGCAATTTATGACGCACCGATTGGTGTAATAACAAAACTTCATCTTCCAGTCGACGCGGCAACCGGTCACTTTTCCATGGATGCGTTTTGCCGTGAAATTCGCGATTTAATGCCCCTGTGGGATAACATTAGCGAGAATTATCGCGTAACGGAAAGAAATCACCGAAAAAAGAATGATAAAAAAAATCACAAACCAAAAAACGAAGAGAAAAAAACAGAAAAGAGGTAATAAAAAAAAAAAGAAAAACTCGTTGACGTTTAGAAAATCACAGACCGTCCAATTTATAAGCATTCGACAACTGTTAGCGCAAACGCCCATAGATTTACATAACGGTTCCCGTTCTCCTCGACGTCTGAAAAAGTTGTCGAGTGCTCGAGAGACGACGCTCGATACGATCGTCTCGTATGAAATACGATTCGCCGTTTCGCGCTGTAACAAACGTTCCCCTCCCGCCCCCTTTTCCCTTCTTTCACCGCCGCCTCCTCCTTCCACTGTGCTTTATGAATGAAGTTACGCTCACGATCGTTTAACTATAAGCAGTACTTCATTACGACGCTGTATTATACAATCTCGAATAACAAGCCATAAAGGCGACCACGTTAAATTTCACTTCGGCTACACTGTTTTCTTTTCGTCGGCCTGTAGATGTACCAAAAGTGGAGCGATTCTTGCCGCTCCAACTGGGTATGGATTTGTAAGCGAAAAGTGTACAGGATGATTCGAAGAGGTATTTTTAAGCGAAACGTTCTACGACTCTCGATAGAGAAAGGACACGAAGGATACGAAACAGTAGCTAACTTTCATCGCGATTCCTCTTACTTTCACCAATAGAAACAATCGCCTAAANAATTCATCGAGTTACGAGGAATCGTTGCTACCGATAAAATATAGTGGCAACAGGCGCCACGAAATTATACACGAATTGTAAGGTAATTTGAAAATTCCGGCCTGGCCGTCGATGATTTACGATACATCTATAATCGTGAATCACCAGGAACGCGTGCGCACGCGCAATTTATGACGCACCGATTGGTGTAATAACAAAACTTCATCTTCCAGTCGACGCGGCAACCGGTCACTTTTCCATGGATGCGTTTTGCCGTGAAATTCGCGATTTAATGCCCCTGTGGGATAACATTAGCGAGAATTATCGCGTAACGGAAAGAAATCACCGAAAAAAGAATGATAAAAAAAATCACAAACCAAAAAACGAAGAGAAAAAAACAGAAAAGAGGTAATAAAAAAAAAAAGAAAAACTCGTTGACGTTTAGAAAATCACAGACCGTCCAATTTATAAGCATTCGACAACTGTTAGCGCAAACGCCCATAGATTTACATAACGGTTCCCGTTCTCCTCGACGTCTGAAAAAGTTGTCGAGTGCTCGAGAGACGACGCTCGATACGATCGTCTCGTATGAAATACGATTCGCCGTTTCGCGCTGTAACAAACGTTCCCCTCCCGCCCCCTTTTCCCTTCTTTCACCGCCGCCTCCTCCTTCCACTGTGCTTTATGAATGAAGTTACGCTCACGATCGTTTAACTATAAGCAGTACTTCATTACGACGCTGTATTATACAATCTCGAATAACAAGCCATAAAGGCGACCACGTTAAATTTCACTTCGGCTACACTGTTTTCTTTTCGTCGGCCTGTAGATGTACCAAAAGTGGAGCGATTCTTGCCGCTCCAACTGGGTATGGATTTGTAAGCGAAAAGTGTACAGGATGATTCGAAGAGGTATTTTTAAGCGAAACGTTCTACGACTCTCGATAGAGAAAGGACACGAAGGATACGAAACAGTAGCTAACTTTCATCGCGATTCCTCTTACTTTCACCAATAGAAACAATCGCCTAAATATCTTTCTAATATCTTTCCAATTCTTCTCTTTGATTCGCCATTGAACCCAGCACAGTTTAGCGAAGAAAAGAAATTAACTCTCTGTAACGACATGCGACTTGGAAGTAATACGCGCTGGTGTCTATAATTTTACCCCATTGTATCGTATTATTACACCATTATTGTTGTATCGAGAAGCTCTATCCAGTATTTAGATCCGAGAAACTACAATAATAATTTTCTTTTTCCCGTAAACAAAATTCCGGTTATAGAGCGTTGAAGAAACACCCATATTTCATCCTAAAGTCGACGGTACAGCTTTCGCCTGGCGCACCTACAGAATCTTATTACGAGACAGTCGTACGTGCGACGCACACCTGCCCTCTTACCTCCACTTTCCTCACGCGTCACCTTTCCCATCCTCTTCCTCCGGTCGCAACTCGACGCCGTGATCTCGAAACAAGGCAAAATTCGCGGCAATACGTTTCAATTTCGCCCAACAACGCACGCGGCGCCTGTACGCTACGTTTATCGTCTCCGTTTCATCTTTCAACGCAGCAACGGGCGCCCTTGCGTTTTCGGAGCATCGAGGTTCGAACGAGCACCTCCGGTACGTGCCTTTCGATGCATCGCATCCGGATGTTCCCCTTTTGTCTCGCCTCGTTTTCTTACGGCTAAGCTTCGAAACGATCACCCTCGTTCTTTTCCCTCCTCCCTCTCATCCTGTTCCTTTCAGCTCACGGTGGACGCCGTTCGCGTATCGTAAGCTGACCCGGTTCCTCCACCGTTTACCATTTTACGCGCGGGTGTGCATAATCGATGACAAGCGTAATAAATTCGAGATATCGAGCCATAAATCTCGTTGGAGGCGGTTTATCTCGCGCCCTCCGAATTCCATGCTCGTTCGCAAAGGTTTTTATCGACACCGTACGTGTCGATCGTTCTTCCTTTGTTCGGGGGTGGGGGATGGTACAGAGCAACGCAAAGGTAATGGAATCCTAACTTAGGAAAGGTAAAAGAAGAAACAGTTCTATTCGGAGGTCACCTGTGGTTCAATAATGAACGAGTTGTAACGGTGACTCTGTTAAACCGATTATTACCATTTTCATTATAATTATTTATTTTCTCAGGGATACCTAACTCATACCTGTTTACGGGAATTAAAATTGACTCGACTAAAACTAATTGTATTTTATTAATCCCTGTTTCTATGCACAAAGGTGTTTCAATTATTTCTTAATTACTCGGTATTTCCGTAACCAGTGATAGTCACCATCTTCATTTATGCGTACGATCGATTCATCGTTCGATAGCTCGAATTTAATTTTCAAACTACCTTCGAGCAACAGTTTGCGCTCAACTGTATCTAGCGTGTTTCGTATCGCAAAATAATATCCAGTATATGGCGTAAAAAAAAATAAAAGAAATATAGTATATGTACAGCAACGACGCGTTCATAAAGCTTCAATCGCAATCCTACACCTGACGAATTGAAATTAATTCACGAGCGGTATTACACTGTGGTAAAACCACGCAACACACGCGGTTAATCCGTGTGTAACTCATCGACGATTAATCCACGGCTAAACGTGTGCGCACCTTGGCCAGATTTATGGTCGCGGCGTCGATTAGGGAGATCGGTCGAGACGATGTTGGCGACTTCGCAACGAAGCATAAACGAGGCTTCCTATCAAAACCCGCTTAACCAAGGAAACTCATTGCGTGTCGACTGAAAGATATACCTGACGAGGATACGCGTTTCGCACAATAATTCGTGGAACGATACGATACGAGCGTACGATTGGAATTAACGCTGCAGCGATAGCTACCCCTTCTTGTTTCTCGTTTTATTAATTACTAGCTGTGATACGGTTGACTGAAATATCGTACCGAACCAACGTACGTTTGGTGATCATGGAAGAGTCTCGACGAGACTGTCACGCCTTCCACGACTGTGGAAGACCTTCAATCTCGAGGAATATCTCGAATTAGCGAGCAGAAGGGTAACGATAACGTTTCTCACGTATGGCCTTAAGAACAAAACGAATCGTGGAAAATTAATCGGAGAGAGAAAGAGAGAGAAGAGAGCGGAGCGCATGGGACGTCTCTCGAGCTCGTCCGTTCTCTCTCCTCTCCTCTCGGCCGACCGAGGAGAGTCGGCCGTTAAGAGCGGCGGAATACCTGAGAAACGAGTTGGAAAAAAACGCACACTCCTGTAGAGCGAGGTGAAGGAACGAGTGCAGTCCCTTTTGCCACGAGGAGCAACGTTTCGCGAGCAACGGAGAGAGCCAGCGATAGGAGTCTATAGAGAGGAACCGATGGGGAAACGAGCAAGAAGGCTGAAAGACGGTAAGAGACAGAGGGAAGAGTGGAAGAGAGAAAAGGTTTTGAGCACGGTGAATTTTATCCGAAACTCGGTACGATCTGCCCCTTTCCCCTTCGCCCTCCACCGTGTGTTCGGTCTTTCTCCTTGGCGTCCACACGATCTTTCGTTTTGTTTTTTCGTCGTTCCTTCTGGGCCGGTGTTTTTCTGTCTTTTCCCGAGCCACGACGACGTAACTTGCTCGACCGTGGCCGAAACGAGGAGGAAAGAGGAAAAAGAGCGCGCGCAAGGGAGAAGGTAAAGCTCGCCGACGAATCTCCATGCTAACAACGAACCCGTCCTAATTATTCCTCGAGTGTCGGGTAGGAAGATCGTCACCGCCGCAAAAGAGGGCGAGAGAACGCAAGGGAGAAGGCAAAGATACGGAGAGAGGAACGAGAGGAACGAGAGGAACGAGAGGTGGTTTCCAGAGATAGATAGAGAGAAGGAGAGAAATAAAGAGGATAGGGGTGAAAAAAAAGAAAGAGAGAAAACGAGACGAAGAGTAGTAGTCGTTCCACCTCGTGGCAAATGAGCGGCACTCTGTATCGATCACTAGAGGTCACGACTCCAGATAGGTAAATGTGTGAATATGTATAGATACGCGAAGGTATAGCATATATATAGGTGTACCGCGCGCTTATAGCGATTGCAGGCGACCGCGTATTGAGAGAGCGGACAAAAAGAAAGAGAGAAGAAAGACAGGAAGAGAAAGACGGACAGGTAGTCGACGAAGCAACGACTTTGCGCTGGTAACTTGACTGAACTCGCCTCTGCTCACCGGTACCGCGAGTCTTCTGCTACGTACTTCCGTATACAAACACGGCCGAGTGCTTTTTGTTTAACGATACATCATCGAGTCTCCGTGTACCCAGGAATGGAGCACACGGAGTCATACAGCTCGGGCTGTGTTCTCTTTTTCCCCCCCTGGCGAACGGTAGGGTCCTTCTCCTGTGACGATAAAGGGTACCTACGAGGACACAATCAAAGCGTCTCAAAGCCACGGGACACACGTTGCTTTTTATTTAATATCCGCGTGTTATTTCCCCTGCTTCCCACCGTGACCCTATTCGATTCTTCGACTATGGCAACCAACGGAGAAGGGTGGAAAAGCGTTGTACCTCCGAATCTATGGAAAACACGCAGGACATGGAGGACGCGGAAGACGCGGGGGGCGTCTCTCGGTCCCTCTTTGCTCTCCTTCGGGTTAAACGCGTGTTACGCGAAAGAATGCCCGCACCATGGGATATTCGGAGCGCATCGGTTCGACAAGTGCCCCGTGTGTCAGGCCATCGACCTAGAAACCACATTAGCCGGTCGTAGCTGACGTCGTCAACTATTTAGAAACGATACTACTGGCGTAGTCTCTGCTACCACCGCCACCGCCACCGCGTTTCAACCGATCGCGGTTCCATTCCGTATCAGCGAGCGAAGGCTACCTCTCTTTTTCTCGCTCTTGGCTCTCCTTCGGCCGGGTTGGTTTCGATCGTGCGAACAAACCATCCGTAGCCCACCAACCAACGGTGGAATCGTGTTCCGTGAGTCCGTCGGGTTTGCGCGAGAGAGCTGCCGCTTCTCTCCCTCTGGCCTCTGCCTCCCCTCGCAACCGTCTCCTCCTCCTCCTCCTCCACCTCCTCCCCCACCCCCTACCTCACTCTCTCCCAGAGTATTGAACGAACGAGCGCGAGGAGAGGAACCAGG
>SMSQ01003132.1:672165-686448 GCA_019453375.1 Ctenoplectra terminalis | reverse complement strand
TTTTTTTTTGTTTTTTTTTTTTTGCTGGTATCAAAAGCGTCACGATTACGTTCCACGACTATTATGATTGAAAAAAGTTGCCAGAGGAAAGGGATGAAACGAACGATCGAAATCCTTTTGAGGAACGAAACTTAAAAACAATTTCAGTCATTGAGACTCTGAGACTTGGCAACTCGTTGGATAATTGATTAATTAATCTTAATCAAAATAGATTACGCTCGGCGTAAGGACTTAACGGTCGTACTTTTAAAGTGATTAATTCGACCGGGCATTAATAATTCTGGATTCCATTGTTTCTGTTACTCCGTTTATCAGTTTGTCTTTGCCTCCCCATCCAGTCGCTATCTCTTTCCCTCTGCAACGACACACATTGCCAATCCCCGATATAGCGCCACGTTTCAGCAAACTTACGGATGTGTACGTTTCGGCGTGATTTTAACTCGAGTCACATTGCTAATACATCCTCGTTTATTATGGCTTTTGTACGTGCGATCGCACGAACGCGATCTCACAGTCGTCGCCCTATTGTTCCATTGTACCGTATAATATCCGTCAGCGATGCCTTGAGTCTCCGTGAGCACGCGGCGGACCGGCAAGGTCAACGTTAAAACACACAAATAGTCATCAACGATGGATCCAGGGTGGCTGCCATCACGCGCAACCGCGAAAAACTCGCAACACGTGACCATTTATTTGTATTCGAATCGAGGAAAAAAGAAAAAGAAAACAAAAATAGAGCAATTGGAAGTACCGGATGTTTTTTTTTCTTTTTTCAATAAAAAAACGAATAATAAAATATTTGTAGTATTTTCCCATTACCTCGATTCAACTTCGATAAACCAATTTGAATCCTATTATTATTTCGTAGGTCAATTAAAGTCCATTATCATAATATTAAATTAATTTAAGTCCAAATACTGGAGCACCCAAGTTTTTACCCCAGCGCTTTCATAAAACATATAAAAAGCACTTCCGATACCATGAATTATCATCACCCCCGATCCTTCGAAATCATATTTATCGTACTGTCTCCTAAGAAACCAGCAAACAAAATTATTTCTCCCTACAAGTCGGAATGAGAGGCGTTTCGTGGTTGAATCGAAGCGATTCTTAGTTTTTAGGGCACGCGAGCGAACGAGCGCACGCGGCAGTCGGTCGGTTCTCGTATCGATCACGCGACAGCTTCGGTGTAAACGCATTTCTCCCCTTTCTGCGCGAGGGGCGACATCTAATGTCATAATGACTCGATAGACATCGTTAAGCGTTACGAGAATTCGATTATCACGGAGGGTATCGTGCAGGCAGTCGCCATGTCGTTCGCTTCTCCGTTATCATCGGCATCGTTGTCGATTGTCGACGTTGTCGTCTCCGAGAAAAAGACTCGGAAAATTTTCGAGGCGCGCGAATCGAAGCGCAGGTGACAAAACGATTATTCTTCGTTGCGTGAAGTTTGCACCCGTCAGCGCGTCTCGTTCTCGCACCGCTTTTAACGCACCGGAAATAAAAACTGCACACGGGGCGCCTCTCGTTCGTTCTCCGTCCGTGTTGAAAGAGAGAGATCCAAATATAAAGAGGAGGGAGAAAAAAGTACGCACAGCGGCCACGAGTGCGCCTCGAAATTCTAAATAAACCAGGGACACCCGGAGACGTAACGAGCGGTAACAACTGTCGCGCGCCGTCGTGAATAACGACGTCGATATAATCGGGGATTTTCGAACGGGCGCTGCGTGTAACGACCAACGTGACTACGGCCCGTAACAAAAATTTCAAGCATTACGCAATAAATATAAAAAAGACATCGCTTTTTTTTTTAATAGTAATTTTTTGTTTTTCTTTTGTTTTTTTTCATTCGTAGCAAAAGAAACACGAATTACATCCTTGCATCGATGCGTAAATAACACGCAGGAATATGCGCTTAACTGCGTTCTCTCGTTCGAACGATAACGTTAAATCGATTAGTAAAATTAAAAGATTTTTAAGAGACAGACGTTGTTCGAGCGAGAGGAGCACCGTCGGGCCGCCATGGCTGGCAACAATACGTCTCATTAGCATAATGGCGAGAACGAGTGCCGATCGAATACACGATACACAGGACCGACTACGCTCGACGGTGCTACGGTCATTGTCATTTAAATCATTTGGAGATGAAACGTCTAACGTTTAGGTCTTTCCGTGAAACGACTTACACCGATTATTACGATTATTGCAGAGAACTGCTCGTAATAACAAGGATTATTCAATTGAATCGGTTGCCTCGAAAGACAACTTTCTCGGTCGGTTCGTATAGACGGGGCAGAGTGTAAAAGTTTTTTTTAGTATCGGCGGGAATGAAGTAGACGCTTGTTTAAAAACGATTATTTCTCCTGCTAAATAACCTGCTATTTCGTTCAGGGTTTTATCGGTCTGGAATTCCGGGCTACAGATTGCACAGTCTAATGGCACGTACTAAAACTGCCTACGGTCACTCGTCGTTGAGAACGACCCTAACGGAGGCGGTCCTCAGGATTACTAACGGTAAACGGAAAACTTTTGAATCTCTCGTAACCGTGTATACAACCACGCTTCTACTCACCGATGCTCCCAGTCCTGTAACTCGAGAGGTTTTACGATTCTATTTTATAAAATTCGTTTCGATCGAACGATCGTTCGATCGTCGTATCTAAATTCGCGTCACGAAACGGTCGATCGATAAATTGTCGACAGGTTCGCGTTCGTGTCACGTGACACACATTCCGTTAACTTACTAACCGAACAGATAATAATTGCAGTAACGAGGTAACGAATATGCCCGTGATTAAATATTAAACGCATCATTACTGAAACCTACATCCACCACGTGTATGGAATGCGAACGTTGTAAACGATGTAAACGATGTAAACGATGTAAACGATGTAAACGCTCTCCTAATTTGGACACTCTGTATCGTACAAATACAGAAAGCAACTTCGAGCGAGTTCAGATATACCATATATATATATACTGATACATTTTCCATGGGAGAGCGTGTATAACTTTAACAGCGTGTTACGAATGCAACCTACATCAATTGCTCTACTTCAACGGGAATAGAAATATACTAACGATTGCCAAGGACGGCTATAAGCGACACCCCAGTTCGGAAAACGAGCAAATATATTTGATATTGAAATTGTTTCTGTACCTTGTTGTCGCCCACCGGAAGTGGCCTCCTCCGCCGCCAGCCGTTCGCCGCTTTTCCTTCCCCCTTCTCCTCCTCCTTCTCCTCTTCTTCTTCTTCTGTCGGTTTTCCAGCACCACTCTTTTCACCCACGCATCGAGTAACAACGACGAGGCCCACGTTCGATCATTGGCGAATCGGACGCATCCTTTCCAGTTTTCTCCTCTCCGTCCTTATGTATTCGTCTCTGTCACACACTTGCCCTTTGTCCTACTCCGTGGGCAGTAAGTATATATACGTGTAATGTACACACACGCGATAGCTCGAGTCTGCCTCCTTCTATTCCCACTTTGTCTTTCTCTCTTTGTTTTTCTCTCTTTCTCGCACTTCTTTCTCCTTCTCAACCGCGTTTCTTCCGAACCAGAACAATAATCTCTCTTTCTTCCTCTCTGGTTCGATACCCAACGCATGTACAACCGTAGACTCCGTTGAATTTCCTTCCTCGCGTCTTTTTTATCTCCCGTTTCCTGGTTCCTTCGCGAAACCTTTATCCTAGGTTTCTTCCCCTCTACCCTTCTCGCGTACTTTCCTTGGTTTTTTCCTTGGTTTCACTCGTTTGCACAGAAATCGGATTTCCAGCGAGTCGTAGGTGACAGAGGAAGTCGACGAAGAAGGAAGAAGAACGTCAGCCGTGCGCACAGCTGCGATCACGGAACCTCGTGATCAGGAGGAGGCGACATTTCTACGCGGTACGGGAGCGACACGCGATTTCGTGCAAGCCTCGAGTCGAGTGAAAGGGAGGGGAGGTCAGAGACGAGAGAGAATAAGAAAGAAAGCAAGCAACGGTCTCTGCGTTGTCTATAAGCCGGCGAACGGTGAGTTTTCCTTTCCTTCGAAGCCACTACGAGGCGCCCTTCTCTCGCTCCGTCTTCTTGCCCGAGAGCTCCAACAGCCTCTAAACAATGAATACAATACGCCGTGATGGCTGACGTGCGGACAAAACGCGCGCGTCGAACAATGTCCCGCGAAAAAACGCGCAAGGGTTCTCTCTACTGCAACGACGCGAAGAAAGAAAAAAGAAAAAAGAAAAAAGAAAAAAACGGAAAAGGGAAAAAATCAACGAAAAACAAGGGACTGGTCGTTACCCGGGTTGGAGACCGAGAAAAATAATAAACAAATGAGAGAGGAAACGTAAAACGTAAAACGTAAAACGATACGAGTCATGTTTTTCAACAACAATATTCGCGTAAATACGCGAACTCACTAGGCATCTCGCGATCGGTAAATACTTGGGGCATTCCTCCCGAACTCACTGCATCGCGAGTCGTTTCTAGCGTCACGATCGGGCGAACTTTACGATTATGTACTCTTGACTTCGCGCCAGAATACGACACACGAGGAGAAGGGCTTCGTAAAACGATCGTTGCGTTCCATGGATCCAGTTCTGGCGGAGAAATACGGTACGTTCGGGAGGCACGATACACAACGGCACGGAAATAGTCGAAGAATGCACGTTTCCGTTTGTCACACCGTGCCCGTGACGTTAAGCTGATCTAACGACCGGTGCTGCCACGAATATCGACCGACGATAACGCTTAGCGTTTTCAATCTCGTTCTCGCTCGTGTCTGTTCGAAAAATGAAATTCCAAACGAACAACCGCAATTACGAGCCACTAAGATGAATACTTAAATACCCGAAAGGGTCGGTATGACACGGACCGAACGGTCAGGCGTGCCAACCTGGCCATTACCACGCGACACATGTTTTATCCCACATTGGGTCGCTCGATACGGAAAAACATCGAAATACGTGTATCATAACAAACGACGTAATTATCCACCCCGAATATTTGCCGAACAGACCGACAAGATCGCCGTTATTCCCGTGTCACCGGCAAACAGGCTGGTTATATATTTCCCGGACAAACAAGCGGGAGACGCTACCGCCTCTACGTCGCTATAGTTTCCACGCTATATACCCTTCGTTTCTAACGCGGAACGATTAAGTAACGAGGCGAGCTTGTACGAGTCTCTCGTTCTCCCCGTGCACGAGAATAAATTCACCCTGCACGTCCCGCGTGAGGATCGATACGCACGATTATTTCGGGAACTCTCCCCGTTCTCTCTTACTCTCTCTCTCTTTCTCTCTTGGAAGAGCGAGTTACCACGTGCGACAAAGAGAATGAGAGAGAGAGAGAGGGAGAGAGAAAACGAGCGAGAGAGAAACAGGGGAAAACGAGAAAGAGAGAAACAGAGAACGAGTAGCACGGAGAAAGGAACAGAGAGAGAGAGAGAGCGAACATACAGATAGAAAGAAAGGGAGGCGCGTGGAGAAAAAGAGGGGTAAAGAGTCAGGACGAAACCGTGGCGCGGTGAGAGACAGAGAAGCGAACACAGAGGGACCCTTTTTGCCCCTGGAACGAAGGCTGCAAAAGAGGCTCGGGGAAAGGTCGAACGGGCACGTAACGTTTCGTACAACGCGCGAACGTTGAACGTTTTTCAACGGGGCGACGGAGACGACGACGACGACGACGACGACGACGACGACGACGACGACGACGACGACGACAACGACGAGTACGAGTACGACTACGACTACGACAACGAGGACGATCGATTTTCATCGAAAACGTGGACACAGCCACGACACAACACAGTCAGTCCTTTCCGAGTTCGTAAACGAGTTCATTCGACAAGCAACGAGTCCCACGATACCAGAGTGGCGTGTTGCGTGACCGAGCACGAACGAACGAAGCCCGGTAATAAGCGGCTGAGAATCGTTCGAGGCGTATACGAGTCCTTTTCTACTATAACGAAATACGCTCGATGTAACCTCGATCAATTTACGGGGCGTCGTAGGTAGATAGAAAATTATGCTTCCTACCTGTGCGTCTCGAGTTTAACACTGAAACTAACAAAGCGGTCGAACGATCGATTCGTAATTTTTCATAGAAATTCTAGAAATTCTTAACTATGCGTCTCTAACTATTTTCCGTGATTTTCTGTACGATGTGTAGTTAAAGATTTGTTTCTCTCGCGCCATGTATTTTTTCAGGTATCTATTATTATGATTTCTTTGGTATGCATAGCTATACACCTTGGTCGCAGGTAGTTTTAGTATTAAGCGGCAATACGAGATACCGTTTCTTCTCTCTGTTCTTTTCTTTATCTCCTTTTTTTTCTTTTTTTATCGGTAGAATTCCAATGGCTGAACGTAGCTGCGAGCTCTTAAGGCTGATCGATGTAAACGGTGTCTTTTTGTTGCGTTTTACGTTCAGAGAAAGGGACTCGATTTTACAGAGACGGAATCGCGAGCCAAGAATTTTCGTACCGATCTTATTCGAAGGAATTACGATCGAGCGCACGTTCGTTAGTAGTTTGTAAGTCGCGTTTTGAATAGACTATCACTAGGTGAGCAATAAAACAAGGTCACCACGACGTAGAGCAATTTGTCGAAAGCAGTAAAAGCGCCGGGCCAATGGGTATGAAAGTTTACTCCCTGCAGAAGATCGCTTGTAAATTGTGCTCGTCGCTTACGATTTCGCGAACGAATCGAACAAAGGTACACAACTTCGTTTTCCGTCTTTCGACTCGAGATCCTGATACGTACGTAAACGAAAGAAAGGAGTTGGGAAACGATCGTTTTTTTTATCCCGAGTATTTTACGAGTTATCGTCTCTTTGCAACATCGCGTTCAACTATAAATATCTTTCTACCAAACAATCGCCTATAAACGAAAATATTTTCGATAAATTCCAGCCCCTGAAATTCGTGCCAAATAATATTCGACACCTTCCCTTTCGATGGAAAAATGTTTACAGTAATTAATTTTGTCTCTGAACAAAGAAAATATTGCCAACATTTAAACGCTCAATTATAACGATACTTCGACCCGCTCGTCGCTCTATGAACAAGTTATAAATACCTATTCATTCAGCAGGCGTTCGCCAGTTGACTTAAAGGATTCATAGATTCTTTATTCATGTATGCTAATTGCGCCCCGGAGATTACGCCGGTTGGTCACGAGATTCATCAGCTGGAAGGGTAAACGTGTCGTTTACATTCGCTGAATCCAGCGTTTCGTCCGTTTTTCTTCCAATTGTCCGTGTAACGATTATTGTTCTCGAAGCAGCTTGGAACGAACGATCGACGCGAGGCTATGTTTCGTCTGGCACGATACCACGCTCGGCAACGCCGACTCCTCTTCCGCGATTAGTCACGTTTCGATTTCATAAGACGATCGATCCTTCCATGGAAGATACGCCCTCTTTGTCTTTTTCGCGCTCCTTATCTCGCCCCGTCGATATTTATCGTTGGAACGTGAAATGCTAAAATTTTACGATCGAAACGATAGCGGTTTGAACTCTCGATCGATCGAGCAGATCGTTTCGATTCGCTCGAAATATAATAAGCGAATTATACGTTTCGGCGTATTAAATGCGTACTTACGAGAACGTTGAACGAAATTCGGAGAATTCGTAGACAGAACGAACGGTAAATTCACTTTCCTAGCACCGTACTCGAAATTCCATGAGAAACTGAAGACGAGACTCAGAAAATCACAGGTAGAAACGACTGATCGAACCACCAATGGGACGCGACACCATGAAAGAATGGCGTGGGTCATTCCGACCACGGTCCACCAAAAACCGAGGCTATTCTAGAATTCGTTTTACCACTAACCTGTCCATTCTTGCCAACATTCGAGTTCCACCAAGTGTGAGCGATTAACAGATTTTTCGACGAATTTCGATCATTGTTCGACCGAAATAAAGAGTTAAACGGAAAAATACGTGTTCCGATTCGTGGAAGGGGAAAAAGTGTTCCCTCTCTTTGTTCGGAGGATCGTTCGGAGGAACGCGGAGAAAGATTCGCCGGAACGTTACGCTCGAAAAGATACGAATCGGTGAAACGAAACACGGAAATAAAGCGTCGCGCGCTGCGTGAAAATCCGATGGTGTAGCGGCAACGCCGATTGGATATAACTGTTTCTCGAATGTTATCGATCTATTTGTCATCGATGTAAGCTGTGCCGGGGAGTCGAGATTACGCCACCAACGACCCCGCAATTTCGCTAGAAAACCAGAACGCGCAACGTTTGGCCGAATGAGAGACTATCGTTGTACTACGTGCTTCCGTTGCGTTATCGTTTGACCGATCCTCCCCACCACTGTCCCCTGCACGGTTACCTATCATCAATAAAGATACGTACATTCGATGTACGATTCCTCCGACAATCGTGTCACGTCGGATATCGTATCGGATACGCGTTCCGGTATTTTTTATTTTAATTTTCTGTTTTCACATGCTCGTTGTATTAACGATTATTCCCATCGCTCGCTCCTGCTACAATAAAAATGGTTCGATAAAAGGATATTTGATCGCCCGACATATTTCCAATAGGTAGGATCGAAATTAAAAAGCTTTCACGCCAATGTTTCGCTGCAGCTCGCATTGGCGTCGACATTGGGACGCGAAACGCGTCCAACGCGAACGCGCACCGAATGATAGATGATCGAGTGGCGAGCGTATCAGGTGCTTCTTTTAAAGCGACTCCGTAGTCATCAAATTAAACGGTCGAAAAGACTTTTGCCAAGCACAAAGTCGGTGCGCATCCTCGGCCTCCACCACTCCAGGTCGCACTCAACGCAAGAAGTGCTCTCACCAAGAACTCGCAAAAGAGCGCGCATCTCGTTCTTCGGCGTCGATTTAGGTCGTTAACGGTAAAACGGCGTTTGCGCTCCGCGAAACCAAAGAAGACCCGTTACGACGGCTCTCGATTTTGCTGACGTGCCTCGCGCGATTGCCGTGTAATTGCACCTGCACGAAAATTGCGTCACCGTGCTTCTTAAAGCGTTGCTCGGTTTCCACGATTATAAAGACGCACACCGAAGACCCGCAGTTTTCCATCCAGCCTTCGCGTTCCTTTTTATTTTTATTTCGCTTCGTTTCGTTTCTTTTAGGTTCGCGTAGCTTTGTCTCGTTCGCGAAACTCATGATTCATCGTATAAAAGAAAACGTGCACGCCACACGAAAGCAGGATATTACGAATTTCGAGCGTATCGGAGAATGACACGTTTGTCACGCAATACGCGCGTCATTGAGTTAATCTTTTTCAGACGTTCCAGACGTTCGAGACGTTCGTATGTTTTGATGCCGATCGCCGCCCGCACTGGACAATGGAATTCGAAACGAGGCAGGACGCGAGCCAGGTATACACAAGGCGAACATTATATCCTAGGAATAAAATGAAAGAGGATGTACCGTTAATCCCGATCGCTCGTAATGCATTATTCTATCTTACCTAAACAAATTTGCTCCTCGTGCGTCGTATCGCATCTAACCCTTGTTTGCACTTTTCCGATCGTACATGGAATAGATGAACACATGTACAAAAAACGTCGCATAAAAAACGAACACCAGCGACTATGTATTGCTTCGATCGCGTCTCACCTATCGATTTACGATCTATCGATTTCTTTAGTCACCGAAGCACAACTGTGTCACAACCTCAAATTTCAAGGATTCAGTGAACTGGTTACTCTGGCACTTTACAAAAGACCGGATAAATAACCGCGTGGAACTGTTTCACTGTGCGAATACTCCCGGTTAAAGCGGCCTTTTTATTTTATTTTATTTTATTTTTTTTCTTTATTCCTTCCGTTCTTACGATACGCAGCAGCGTACTTCTTACCTAACGTATCAAATACTCCGCTCGCGTGTCACGTCCCGGCCTAACGAGCCTGGCTGCACCTTCGATTCGACGAAATATCATTCCACGTCTCCCAGCCACTGTGAGACAACAAGACCTTCGACGAGACCTTCGACGGGTCACACTTTGTGAGAGGGACGCGCAGGTATAACACGACGACGTTAGCAATTGGGACTCGATGCCCACGACGAGACTCTCACTCGTTTCGAGCTCCGACACGACACGTCGCGGTGGCGTCCCGAGGAACGAGAAGCCGAGTAACCACGATCACACAAAGGACAATCGATGCTCTTCCTCTCTCTGGATTTCTCACTGATATCCGTCGCACTGATTTCACACGCTACGAATTATTGTGTATCACGCTCCGAACCACCCGTATTTATTTACGACCGGCCAATATCGCGCGTCGAACGACGTGTTGCGTGCTCGATGTTTGTGTTTTGTTCTGTACACGTTACACAACGGTTGTCCGTTTCTTCACGTTGTCCGCCCAAACGAGAACCGTGCTCGCGTCTTTTCACGTCCGTACGTCGCGGGCGCCGATGGCGGAATGAACCGGTGGCGCCGCGAGCGCCGACACAGGCGCCCTCGTGAACTAACCCACCTCTTCCACCGACACAAGCGCAACCTCTTACCAATACACGATAGACCTACTCTCTCATCGATGCCAGAAATACGCCGCACGAATACACGGAAAATGAGTAGGATCGTACGACAGCTACACTCCGCCGAATCTATAATGGATATTCGCACCGACGGACCACCTGGCCCGCCTCCCCTCGCTCCACCATCTAACGGGTGTCCAACGATTTACACCGATACGGACAACGGTGTACGTGTCATATGGTGCACTCTGCATTTTTCGGACCACTGTACGCGTGTGCGTGTATACGATTCGAGCGGCGAATCGTGGGGGCTTTGTTTCCTCGATCGTATAATATACATGTTTTTCGAGTCGAACAACATGTAATTTGCCCTTTCAACATTTTTCTTTCTATGGAAATAATTAAAAAAAACGATCGAAAGTATCGTATAATTATTCAATGTTATCGAATTAAATAGATTCGAGGGTGAACAGCGAACGCAGTGTTGTTTTTAAAGTTGAATCGTTACG
Organism: Ctenoplectra terminalis; assembly: GCA_019453375.1. NCBI lineage: Eukaryota > Metazoa > Arthropoda > Insecta > Hymenoptera > Apidae > Ctenoplectra > Ctenoplectra terminalis. The sequence continues at coordinate 675,485 of SMSQ01003132.1, read as the reverse complement.
ATTTTACTTTCCATCTTGGAAATCTGGGAATCTCGTGTAATGGGTTATTTTATTAAACGATTTAAATTACTGCCGTAAAATAAGAAAATTACGGTTCCTCGCACGAAACGTGGGACAAACGTGCAATTAGGCTTGTTAAACCGTAGATCGATGAAAATATCGGCATGACATTTTAAGAAAGCGAACCTTCTAGTTTCTTTCCTCCGGGCAACAACGCATAAGTAGATTATTGCTATAAGCACGGATAACTGCGATAAGGTTGATACAGTTACCTCGTTACCCTCCTGTCGTAATCGTAATAAAACCTCCACTGTTCTCGAACTCTGCTCCCTGTAACGACGTTAATTGGCCTCTGAACAGCCTGCATGGTCTTCGTGAGCCAACCAACTAACGGGTGTCTACTTTTTACCCGATTCGATTCCTCGTCGAATACCTCTTACCGCGTTCGAGATCAACCACGAATCCTTGAATCTTGGTTCCCGATGAAATCAACTCGATAGAGAACGCTAGGGGGAACATTGATCCAACGTGACAACGAATACTTTTCTTGTACATCTTCAATTTTCTCTGTCCTTGGTCTTCGATTACAAAAGATTACAAAAACTTGCAAAACTTTTGCACGATGTCACCGACAAACCACACAACGTAAATAGCATTGACGAGAACACAAAGCCTTGTCCTTCCATTGGTGAGTTTTTACAGTACGTTCCTCGATCCACGCAATGGTTGAAACGACGCAGTACGGATCTTACCAAAATTCAATATCATCGATTCAAATCTAATTTCCCAATTAAATCGTCCGTGCACAGTTACCGAATCGTTGCCATCCGCGTGCGTTATCCTGCCAACGTTGCGGCACTCGGTGTATCGTGCATTTTCACGTCAGCTATAGCAGTATGCAATTAGTTGCATCGTTTAATAACGCGTTTCCTTATTTACATCGCGTCGAAGCGGGCGCGGTAGTAGGGAGAAGTTGAAGGAAAAAAGTTGACGAGCGTGCAACAAATTCAGCTATGTATCTCTCCCTTCCGATGTAATCTTGGAAATAGAGGGACTTTGAGGAAACTCGTTACAACTGCTCGCACTTTGTCGTCGTCGTCCTCTCATCGTCGGCGTTGCGCCGACTCGAAAGCATTGGCGGACGTTCATTTCTTATCCGAAGAAAGAGGAAGAGAGTCCCTTGGTTTCTTTCCGGTTGCCTCCGCGTTGCCAATATCCGTTAAAACAGGAACTAGGTGGATGCGCGTGTACTCGTGCCGATGAAAAACGTCGGCGTGATTCTAAGTGGCCGAGAATTTGTCCGCGGTATTAATAGCGTGCGCAAATATTCGTATTATTTCGGTTACGTAATAACGCGCGCCAATAAATACGCAGAGAGACATTTCGTACCGCTGTTAAGCATAATCGTCAATTGCTTACTAATTAACTGGTCGATCCGTAATTGCTATCGCTCGCTAATTTGCATTCGATTACGCAATTCCTAAAACATACGATCTCGTGTCTGTGTCATGCGAAATTGTAAAATCCTTGCGATTCGGAAGAACCTAGAGAAAGAGAGAGCTCGCCGGTGGTACGAAGAAAGTCCCCTAGCCTTTCTTCCCCCGTTTGGTAGTCGCGAGTGCTCGCATTTCGTCGTCGTGTTCAGCGTCGTCGTTGCGCCGGCTCGAAAGTATCGGAGGACAGTCGTTTCGCATCCAGAGAAAGAGAAGAGTCGTTGGTTCGGTCGCGTACCTCGCGAACCACGACGCGTAAAAGAAAGAAGAAAGAGAAAAGGGGGGAACCGAGAGAGAAAGAGAGGAAGAGAGAAAGAGAGAACACGAGACACGTTGCGAGGGCGAAAGGGAAAAGAGGGGTCCCTCGATGGTATAAGACGATGGAAGGGATACCGGCTCGGGGGGAAGGAGAGGTTAGGGTGTAGCGAGGACGGGTGGAAGGAGGGTGATGGCGAAGGTGGCGGGAGGGGTGGAGGAAACGAGAGAGGAAGGGAAAAAAGGCACGTCGTCCGAGTGGATGCGATACGCGTCGGAGATCGTACGCAATGCCCGTGGCTATCTAGCTTAACTCGTGAAAGCCTAACGAACGTTCTCCTCTTACCGACTACGTGAATTTCTGTCCTGTGCACGTTTGCCTCCCCGGTCAGACACCTGCGCGAGATAATGTCTCGTAATAGCTCCTGCACGAACCTCGCGACCAGCCTGTCCGTAATCTTTGGTAGTTTCCAAGCAGCCGAGTAAGATCGAGAAGAGCATACCGGAAGAATAGCGTGTCGGTGATGTGTACGCTCGCGTGAGCGCGCGTACACACGTACAGGTCTCTTCGTATAGCTCTTCGTACGCTCAGTCGTGTATTTTTCTGTGGACGCGCGGATACGTGTGCATGTTTACGAGGGAAACTTATCCGTCCATGGGGCTCGTCGATACGAGATTTATAGCTGGGCGGAAGGTAAATATTTTCAGGAATAAATGGGCATTAAAATTCGATAACTTGCAAATACGTATTCGACGGGACCTAAGTGTATGCATTTCTGCCATGTTCGTCTGTTACGTAACAGGTAGTAAAATCGTGTTAAAGATTAACACAGATTGATCCCTTCGAGAGCAACGTGAATATATTTATTGTAACCTTGACACAGTTCCCGGCCGCCTCTTCCTAGTTTCGAGGGAATCTCGTACTTCAGAGTTCACCTTCGAATCGTGAAACAAGACAGTTTTATCGCTAATGCGCTCCGCACCTTGAAACATATGTTTCATGGAACTCTCCTGCATCGCGGCTATATATCGATGCCGGGTAACATTGTAATACGATACACGATGATATTTCATCTACTTTGCGGAGAGTGTGCGCACGTACGTACGAAAGCTTGCGGAACACATGGAACGAGCCAACTGTGGAAAGATCGAATCTATGTTGATCCGTCGACTCGTGGAGCTGTATTAAACCACCGAATCGTTCAGAATAATCGCAAATCTAATCCATTTTCAACTCTTACGATGCACAAAAATAATATATCTGCGTAAAAAAGAAAACAGTTGATATACGAATGAAACTCGCTACATTGTTCACCTTCTCTCCCCGGAAATTCGAAAAGAAGCAGAAGCAATGTTCCAGCGTCGACGACGGTGGTAACAGCGATGGCTTGTAATTTACAGCAGCGCAAAACGATTTCGAGGCAAGGAGCCACGTTGCCGTGACTGCGTATGGATCGAGCTTTAGAGGCGGACGCTCTCGCGGATCTCTTTGTGCAACACGAGGGCCGCAGGGCCATCTTCTTTCTCCTCTCTGGACGGCCTCTGATACCTACTCCCCCCTCCCCCCCCCCC
>SMSQ01003132.1:619747-671746 GCA_019453375.1 Ctenoplectra terminalis | reverse complement strand
ACTCCCCCCCCCCCCCCCCCCCCTCTTTCTTTCCTGCTTTCTCATCTTCCTTCTTCTTCAGCAGCAACAGCAGCAGCGTCTCCTCTGACGCCGCTCCTCTGTCCTCGCGACGAGTCATCTCGTTTAGGTCGTGCAAGCAGGCAGGGGGAACGAGGAGGACTCGATGGCGCGCGGAGACGCCTGGCGGTCGAGGAATGGCGGGGGATCGCTAGTTGTAGCTGTAGCTGTAGCTGCAGCTGTAGCTGTAGCGTTCCGAAGAGGGGCGGGAAGGGCCGGTGAGCAAAGGAACGAGGAGAGGAACCGAGAAGAGAGGCGACAGGGTCGAGGGAGAGTAGCTACGGGACAGAAGGATATATGGCTGTGTATTATGTACTCGGGACCCGTGTTACATACGCCTTCGTTCCTCCCGTCTATACGTAAGCGAGCAGGTGTGCGTTTCCTTGTGCACGTTCTCCGATCTCGGTGTGTTGGTTCGCGCGCCACCGTGTCCTGGCGCGGTAACGCGAACATGTGTGCGAGCAAAGGCTCACTTCTCACGCGAGTCTCTAACCAGCTCGCATCGAAGATGCGGCGAACATGGAATCACGCGACTCGCGTAAAAAATGATTCTGCGATCCTGCAGCGAGAGAGAAGGATGAGGGAAAGAGGGAGAGTACGCGGGGTTGTGCGGCGAAAGATGGGATAATAACACACCGAATGGATGAACGCGCGCAACAACGGAGATTCGAGGCGGTGTTCGTGGGTGGAGTAGAGCGGAGAACAGTGCCAGACAAATTGCGACTGATAATTATCGCCAGTGCCGGACAGGGATATCGGGGTAGGCTTGCCGCGAGATAGAATGACCAATTTTTGACAGGTACAGAGATGGAAACGGGGAGAAGGAAATAGCTCGAAAGTGCTTGATTCGATTGAACGACCGGCAGATTGATGAGTTTCTGAAATAAAAAGCTATCGGACGATTTATTATAAGCGGTTAATGATCGGGATATCGGAAATGGTAAATGTGTCGTTAATGCGTGGATCGTTAAGATCATAATTACGCGATATTTCTTTAGGTGCTACCAACCGATGGATTTATTAGTACGAAAGTCGTTAAAGTTGTACCATAGTATATGTATATTTGCAAAGAATATTTTTTCTCTGTGACTCATTTATTTTAATGAAAGTCATTTTTGTAGCTCAGTGTGCTCAATTATAAATCGAGCGACAAGTGTACGCGTAATTGTTACGCTATGATTTAAATTTAACGACACTCGATGTTTACTTAATTTTCGATTAATGAGTTATGAATTTGCATGGTTTCTAATCAGTCGTATGTTACCGCTTAAATGTTTAATTAATGTTATGTTACACACAGCGAACTCTAGTGATCGGAAACATTAGCATACGTTTCATTCAGTGACTTCATTCATATCGACGGAAGGTAATACAAACCTTTATCGCATTTCACAATCAAGCTATGCATGCAAAATAATTATGGCGATTTAAATCATGTTTCATTCATAATTCAAATAAACGGGTAATTTTAATTCATTGCTCTAATTGTATGCATCTATTGCCAACCCTACGTTTATTTATCATCTACAAATCATTCGTTTATGTACAAAGTAGTATTTAATTTTTCTAGCTTTCAGTATGGAAACACTGTCGCTATATATTTGGATACAAGCAAAGTTTTGAATTCTCTTTGCCGAATGCTAACCAAGCGCCTATAGGATAATTTCTGAGCAGCCAATAAGATATTCCTAGCATGCAATTAAACGTTGCTCGCACCACCCAACCGATGTAGGGAACATCTACAAAGAAAAAAAAAAAAAAAATAAGTAGATATTAATGAAATTTGAAAAAATGTATATGAAATTTTTTATTTCAGAGAATATTTAAACGTCGCTAAGAATTATAAAAATTCACAGATTGTTTACCGCATAAATACAACAGCCATTCCCGTCGCTTCATGTTCAAGTAGGAGTACCATCCAAGAGGTTTATAATCTACAAAAAAACACTCGTCGTTACTCTCCGATAAAATAAAGAGCACAAGGAAATTATTTTTTTCAAATAACATTTAACTCCCGTCATATTGTACGTGAGGAACAAAAAGGCGTCTTCGTTGATAGAGGGATCGGCAAACCACAACCCATTCACCGCATTCGATGTCAACTGTAAAAATTCGAGCGGAGGGTTTTCCAAATGTTTTGCCAATATTTCGTAACAAATTCTGCTACACAATTCTCTCGTTTCCTCTATCGTCTTTCTACAAATATTTATCCTAAAAAGAACGATAATCATTAAATCCACACAACGAATTGCTACGATACAAAATATTTTCAATTATACGCATCGATTTACTTTCTGTTTAATATCGTTACCTATCCGTTATACCCATCAAGTGTCCCGTAACGCGCCAAAAATGATTCAAACCAATTTTCTGTTCAACCGTACCGTGCGCCAATCCTATTTTTTCGGGACACACAAAGATGTATCCTGCGAAACCAAATTCCGTTATCGCCATGTCCTTTTGATATATCCCATGGAGACCTTGCCGAACGCGTCTCTTGCTCGTGGTCGCATGTTTCCATCGAATCACGTTCAGCGTTTTGAAGAACCTTGAATGTCACGAGCAGAATTCACATGACCGGTTTATGGGATATTTAACTGATCGTCTAGAAACTCACATCGAATTTGGGTCAAGCATATCTGAACGAAAGAGCTCGTACATGAGTAACAACGTTTCGGTGAATCGCTTGTAGGATAAGCACAACGTGCTATTTCGCTTCGTGAACACCAGTACCTAAGAATTATACAATTTTTTTTAACCGGTTACTGAAGTATGATGCGAAGTTTGATATTTCTGTTTCGATCTTAGGGAGTATAGTGATTTCTGCATTTTTATGCAGTTTCTTTGCGATGATTTTATGAACAGAGGATAGAAATATTTGACTCTTTCATGGAAATGATTGTTAATAATTTTGTTTAATGTCTTTTTGCGTTGTTAAATTGAAAAAAAAAAAAAATGAATTCAATTAAGCGTGAATGCGTTATTACCTCGAGTATGTCTGGAACGGACAATATCGCTATTAGGCCTCCTAAATTTGCAGTCGCAAATCCTAGTAAATTATCCATGTAAAATGCCTGACCTCTAAAATTGGAATTTCCATGGATTATGCGTTTCTTGTTTACTCGACCCAATTTGGATTTCAAGGATAATTTTGTTATCTCTGTTATTCTTCTTTGTACTCACATCTTGAACAACTTTTCATCGAACCATTCGGGTAGATCGTCCGGTGTCACTTTCGTGAATTCTGAATCGATAAGGCTTCTATCCTCCAGGATTAGTTGAAAATGCTCGTCCACCGTCGGTGGTTGATCTAACAATAGTGAATATCATTTTATTTATTTACAAAAAAAAAGCTGCAAGCTCTATCATGCGTATGTATCGTTAAAATAATGTAATAATACTTATTGATAATTAAATACTCAAATTACCTTCGTCGATATGCTTTTTGTTCGTCATTGTTCCTCGCTAAATAAAATGATCTTCTTTTTAAAATGAAAAATAAACTACTGTATTTGTAATGTCACCAGATTCGTGATCACACAATTTCCCGTTAAAAATTTCAAGATTTACTCCACTTCACTTTTTTTCTGTTTTTCGTTTTGACGACTGGTCACAGTTTTTCATCGATTTAAATGTGTTTCAAAACACAACGCAGTAGGTAGCTGTGCCAAGTTTCAACAGCGGAGGAAAGTCTCGTTCGTCCCGTGACGCATCGCGTACGCAGACCGACTGACTTCACCGTCGATCAACTGTCATTAAATCCACTTACCACTTTTCGTCCCGTTCTTTACCGACATTGCCAGTTGGCGTACGATTTAGTTTTATATCTACAGTCACTGTATCACGTGTATTATGTACATCTTGAAACAGATTGTGTTCACTCGTTAATGGTTTAACAACAAATATCATGCAAGACGTGATTTTCCATGGACATTGTTTGTCACTTTGTAAATTTAATTTTAATTAAAAGTTTCAGTTATCTTTCTGGCATGTTAATAATGCAGAGATAAGATTATGCTTTTCGTAAAACATCCTCTTTATTGATTAAATGCATAATTTCGAAAGTAGTTTCAAACGGATGCAACGAATTCTTTGGAGAACTAAAAAATCTCAGAGGTTCGTTTTATCACTGGAATCGCGTTTCCTGTCGATATCCCGAAGAAGCTCTCGAACAGAGGCCGATCCAGCGGCACGCTTCAGCTCCAAATAAAACACGAACGTCGCTATCGTCGAACCGACGAGCAACAGTGAAAATCCGGCACCGAGCGGCGTCAATCCGAGAACTTGCACGCTTCCGTCGTATCGGTCGTGCTCGACGAGAACTTCGCGAAGATTATAGCTGTCTCGTCTGCGAATAACGTCGCGTAAATGCCAGATAGTGATACCGGTCTCCTTCAGCCAAAGCATTATCTGCAAGATAAAAAGGAAAAAAAAGATAAAAAGGAAATGAAAAAAGAACGAGTACAACGTGAATATGCAAGCCTGTCGTTGAACACCGAGAATTGTGCACGTTTGCCTTCCTCTCGTTTGCCTTTCGTGCGTAATAAAACGTCTACGTGACATGGATCATATGGAGATTATTATTTGCAAGCGTATAATCGGAAATATCAATTTACCCTGTTTACCGGTTTCAGGAGCCACGGTTGAACCGCGAAGGCGGTGTAGAAGTTCCCTATAGATTGCTTCATCAATCTGTAATTCTTCCATTAATTGGAATTCGGTTAGATACTTATCATCAGGATGTAGATTAAATTTTATCAAGACACGAATACCTTGAGATTTTCGTTCGATACGTTGTCGCTGGAGAAAAAACTGGTATCGATGATCTTGCCCACTATCGCGAATTTACCTTGCACGATCATATCCTTTAATTGCGTTTGGTTTTTTATGCTACGATACTTGCTTGGTAGCTGAGCCGAATACGGATTCTGGAACAATTAAACGTGTCTTATAATCATTTTCCTGTGTTATGATTTCAAATTGAAACGAGATACCGTGAGATCGAAGTAATCGCGAAACGGTGGCGTGTTACCCATTTGTCCCCATGACAAATTCGCCTCGAGGAACTGTTCGATGGTATTGATCCTGAAACACGTCATACATAGCTCTGTTCGATAATTAAAGGTCTCGATTCTGTATTACCTGCTCTCGTAGTCCGAGCTTGACAGCCTGGCAGCGAGACTACTGCAATAAGCGCTAATTATTAGCCATCCTGCGGTCCGCCAGAGAAGTATCTGTACTTTATTAGTTGTAATAGTTCGCGGTACTGAGCTATTCAGCAGACAGCCGATTAGATCGATGAAGGTAATTAGGAAATTTTGAAATTCTGGAAAGTTTGTGTTAGAAAGTTATTATTGGACAGATGAAATTTTGTTTCGAAGAAATTTCTCATGGTACTGTACGTTTTGGGTATTTCGGGTCGATCCAGGCACGAATGAAAGTGTATACGCTGTGTAACAATAACGCAGACACGAGCAAGTACCAAACTTCTTCGGAGAATGGTTTGGTGAGGGCCCAAAAGCTTGTGGTTCGACGAGGACGTGGTACCAAAAAATGAATAAATGCTTGGTACCAGGGTTCAGACAGATGCACGAATGTATTTTGATCCAGTGTTACCCAAATGCTAGAAAACGCCATGTCTACCTGCACACGAGATACAGGATAAATATAAAAGAATTATCTTAACTAACTTTTTAGAGAATTTCAATGTACCTTCTGATCTCTCAACATTTGAATCATACCGCCTTTCCAAGCTGTTTCATTGATTCTCCTGCCATATCTGCGCATAAAACAATATTAAATTAGCATTATTAAATTATTTATCGACGATTGAATATCACTTATGTAAATTTACACGTAATTTCCCTCCGGCTTCCTTATGGTCCAAGTAAAATTAAATTTTTCTGCTATAATTAAGAACAGTCGCATTTCGATGCCGTCCCAGTCTAGCTCTATGTTTTTCAAACATATTTTACAATTTGATATAGAAAGTCACGTTAAATTGCTCTACAATTATTTACCGCTGTCCATTGAAAACACTTCTGCTTGCACACCATCGATCATTTTCTCGATTGTATGATTTAAATATGTCATGGGAGGTTGAGGATAGCTGCAAATTTGTAACTCCCTGCCATGAAAATTTATATCGTAGTTGTGCTGCATTTCCTCGTATCTTTGCATATTAACAAAAAAGGAGCTGTATAATTCTAACGTACATAACTTCTTTTTATTCTTTATTAATCATCAATGTTACCTATTAAATTTAATAAATATACGCGATTTTAAATAGTTTTCTGACAATTTCCATATTCCCGACATAGAAACAATATTTACATTTGCAGCTTCGTATATGGAACTATTAAGCATATCAGAATTATTGGAAATATTGTTATTTACAATAATTAAGATCTCTGTCTTCCACAGTAGCGATGGTATTCTGCGAAAATATAATTATTTTTCACCAAAGAATAAACATATTTCACACATTTTGAACACGACTGGTTTATTTCACTTTTTCATAGACTCCACGACTTCGTTGTCACTCGATCCCAACAAGAAGTACCCGTGGCATTCGTAGATGCTCCGCTTCAAGAGGTACTCGTACGGATAGATTCTTCTGAACTGACTGAACAATGCTTTCGAATCTTCCATGGAATCTGAATAAGATTTCAAAATCAACTTTCAGTATATTCGCGAAAGAAGCGAATAAAAAACACCTGTCGACCAAGTGTTTTCACCGACCGTTTAAAAATACGTTGCAACATTTCGAGAAAGAAAACGACAACTTTATGATCTTTGCAAAATTCTCATCTGCAATCCACGATTTAGCTTCCGATACCAATATATCTCTTCTATCACCTATCACTGACAAAACAGACACCAAAAACACGTGAACCAACAAATACATCTTCATAACAAATCTTAATTATTCCAAAGGAACCGACACTGGTATTTAATCTTTCATACGCGCAACTTAATTACAGTGTCTTCCAACCAAACGCGGATCTTTTCAAGCAAACCCTTTCTTCGATCACCCAATCATGAGTTTCTCTCTATCGTCAAGCATTGTGGTTCTTCCTTTTTCACCAAGTTCTCTGTGTCAAAGTAGTGCGACTGCATCCAGTCTGTGTGTAACCCACTGTCAGACTGCTAGAAATACGATTCTACGCAGGGGGTGACGCAAATATATACAGAGGCTGCTGGATACTTCTATACGTGCAATTTAAGCACTCCAGTGTATACAAACATAAATGTTGAGGGTACAGTTCGACGGCAGATAAGGGCCGCGATAAATAAGCCTGTGTAAACAGAATTACAGCTTACGGTTGACACAAAACGCGTAATTACGACCAAGGTTTCGAGGCTTCGCTATGGTTTCGTTGATGTTTAATCGACGACGCCTGAAATATTAATCGGAGCCTCGTATATGAGAATATAATCCGACAGAATGGCATTAGATATTCGTTACGGAGAACGTTTCTTCCTTATCGTTCGTCGGAGTTCTTTTTATTATTGTTTGTTGTAGGTTGCTAAACATGCGAGAAAAGACAAATGATACTTCAAAACGGAAAAGAAAATTCTACGATAATCGTGGGAGTGTAATTGTCGTTAAATTAAATGATTGATAGTCGGATGCGATCAGATCTATTATTGCAACGTGCCAAGGAACGTTCGCGTTTTTTTTTTTATGGCTCTCTTCAGTTGCAGCAAGTAATAAAAAATAACGAGTTTCGCTCGATAATGTGCAATGCATCATACAAGATACAATCTCTCCTCTCCTTGGCTTCTCTATCCTCGTGAAACATTATTGCGGTTATAAGATCTTAATTTACAGCTCAATTGTAACGTAATGAAGTAAAAATGTCATTTTCGTTGAACGATAAAAAGCATTATGAAATATAAACGAAAATAAAGTTCGTTACAGATAGCGTTACCGGATGACGCGTTATAGATTACAGTGTAACTACAACAAAATTAACAAAATTTATCTAGTCGATAAAGATTGACCGCTGTGGGAGAAATATTCGAACTCGCTTCGATAATACCCTAATCACTTTGATGGTACATACTATATTCACGCGTCGCACAGTTTGATTAATTCCTCTTCTAATTTCACCACGAACATTAGGCAATCAAGTGATCATTATTCGCATTAATTTGAATAGAGAACTTTTATACTTTGGTTCTTTGGTTGCCACTAAAGGTACTACCGTTCTCAAATACATGGCGTTACGTGATATTTTTAATTGAATTCCGCGTTAATCAGCAGTTTGTGTAGCCTTAACACACGGTATAGTTGGAGTGTAATTTCCTTAACATATCTTGGAATACAATTTTCCACGATGAGCGTCCTTGGTTCGTCAGTGAAGTTTGTTATTCGCGTTACTACAGGTATTTTAGTAACATATATTTTTGACAATTAAAAAATGTGCAGGTATCAATTGAACCGATAAACAACAAAGTTTTATTTTTCATTCGTCTTGGCCCGTCACGTGACTCAGGAAAAAGATGTTTCTCCCGAGTCGGTTTCGTCGGCTTGGGCAACATGGGTGGTCACATGGCAAGAAACCTTTTGAAGAAGGTAATTATTCAAAGTTGCGTCTATCTCAGGAATCTTAATCAAGTGTATTGATTTCTGTACTATAGGGTCACAAGTTAATCGTCTTTGATGTTAACGAGTCAGCTGTGTCGAATTTGACGGAGATAGGAGCAGACAGAGCCTCGAGCCCTGCTGAGGTGGCGAAAGACGTCGAAGTGGTCGTTTCGATGTTGCCATCTAATAAACACGTTCTGGACGTTTACAATATTAAAAATGGTCTATTAAGGTGAATAACTAGCTGCTGTGTTTTTCGAGCATCCTTTAATTTTATCAATCTCATTATCTCTTAAAAGGAAGCGATCTCGAGTACCCTTCCGTTGTCTTTAATGCTTTCAGTTCAGCAAAGAGGAGCACCCTCCTGATCGATAGTAGCACGATAGATCCGTTCGTGTCACAATCGTTGGAAAAAGAGGCTGAAAAGATTGGTGTTAATTTTATAGACAGCCCAGTATCGGGAGGTAACGATATTATAAATAATGGCTCAAAATAATTTACAATTTTCCTGCATAATTTTATTTTATTTTATTTTATTTTATTTTATTTTATTTCCGTTAGGCGTGAACGCAGCAAAAGATGGTACATTGACGTTCATGGTAGGTGGCTCGAAGGAAAATTTTGAGCTTGCCAAGCCGCTACTAAAATCTATGGGATCTAGGATAGTTCATTGCGGAAACGTGGGAATGGGGCAAGCTGCGAAACTGTGCAACAACATGCTTCTGGCTATTAGCATGATCGGTACAGCTGAAGCGTTCAACCTCGGGCAAAAGTAAATTGCACGCGATACAGTTCATGATGTGTTATAAATGTTATCGTTTTATTAAATTTATCGTCTTTAAGATTGGGTTTAGATCCCAAGCTATTAGCTGACATTGTGAACTCGAGCAGCGGAAGATGTTGGTCTTCCGAGTTGTACAATCCTGTCCCAGGAATTCTCGACAATGTCCCTAGCTCTAAAAACTACGAGGTAATTTATTAAACTTCTTTTATCTGAATATACGGAGCTCGTTTAATTGCTGGATTTAATTGACTTAATTTCAGGGAGGTTTTGGAACCGCTTTAATGGCCAAGGATTTGGGATTGGTGCAGGATGTCGCGACTAAGGCAGAGTCACCTATTCCTTTGGGTTCTTTGTCGCATCAGATTTATAGAGCAATTATTGCTCAAGGGTTTGATAAAAAAGACTTTAGTTTCGTCTATCAATTTCTTAAAGGACAAAAGTAATTTTCATTTTGAAACTTTTACAATGCTGTAACCATTGCTCGCTTCCGTTGAGGTATATATTTTAATCAACGAATACTATTTTTTATACATAAAGAATGATATTTAAAGTATCGTGTGAAATTTTTTTTTTTATTTTAAACGTTGAAGAAACGTTGTCGGATAGAGTGCGCTACGGGACGGTACTGTCCCGATGTGTCGGTAACGAATTGAGAACAATAAATTAAAAAATTGGAGGTCGACGTTACTTATATTACAATTAATAATTACGCAAGGAACGGTGCAAAAAGTAGAAGTAGATTGTTTGAAATTAGTTTTTCATTCATATATTAGTTCCCTACTTTATCGGTCCGTCGCGATGATATTTATGTACATTAAGTTGTAAGGTTATCTATAATTATGTTACAAGTAAAGATAGCTGTTCCAAAATTAGGGTACCCGTCCCTTAACATCTCACGATCGATTTCAGTTACACAAGAATTAAATTATTGATAGTTGCGAACAGTGCGTATTGCTATATTGATTAGCGTGGTACGTCAAATCTTTTACAGGTTTAAAAATTTTCCAGATAACACAAATGCATTAGCGATATCCCGATCATACGTTCGATCATTGCTCATGCATTAGCTATACTTTTATGCCAACCAAAGAGTCGAGAGTGAAAAATATTGATCGTGGAAAATAATTCTAAATTATCGAGGAATCTTTCGTCTGTTCTATATTACCGACGCATCGGATAAAGGATAGCTATGTTCGAAATATTATTTTCGATCAGCATTTTTAACAAAAATAATTACTGCACTGTTCGATTTTAATTAAAATTTCACGAATTAACGAATCAGAGAAAGAATATCGTAAGATTCGACAAATATAAATATTTAATCGTTCCACTGACTAGCGTGGTGTACCACCATTACTGTCACTCAAGGAGTTTTTGTGGCTAGACGAGGACGAGAGGGCAGTGCAGTTTGGTGCGGCCCTGTGGCACCCGTGCAGTTTGAGGTTTTCCGCTGGCGTGCATTTTCTTTATCGTGTCGGTTGTCGTCGAGAAAACTCGTAAACAATTTTACAACGCAAACGTGCTCTGCTGTTCATTTTCCGCGATCGTATCGACACGAAGGACCGTGCGGATGTGTCGTTAGTGTTACACGTGTTCTTTTCATTCGCGCAGTGTTTCGTGAAGACAAGAGGCCAAGATACATACGTACGCGGAACTGCGGCTGAAAGGGAGAGAAAGAGAAGAAAGACGACGAAGAAGAGAAGGAAGAAGCAGAAGATGAGCAAGACGTGCGCCCGCTGCGAGAAAACGGTCTACCCGATCGAGGAGCTCAAGTGCCTCGATAAGGTACGTTTCTGTGTTTGCTAAAATCCAGACAATTTTTCTACGTTTTCTTTTACGCGTGCGCCGTACCAAACGTTTCAATCCAACGTATTCTGTCATAAAATTAAAATAAGACGCAAAGTTTACTTTTATCGCGTCGAATAAAATTAATTTCCAGACAAATTATGGGTCTGCTCTGAGTCGAACGACGCAAATCACTTTATTCCGTCTCGTTCAAGTTTCTCGGAAAGATTTACGATTTTCGCGCGGTACAGTTGTTTCCAACGCGAGTACGCGTGCTAATCCCACGTAAAGTGAACTTTGTTCAATACTGTAGATGCTAAAAACGCACTTTTCTACGCGAGATAAGATTTTTCGTGGATAGACATTTTATCTGGAGTATCGCCTCCGAAGGCCGTCCTGCGAGTTTCTTCGTTTTCTTTGCGCCTTGGAAACATTCTGTTCTCAGAATATATATATCTCTCAAGAATGGTCCCGCTGTGAACGGATCGCGTGGAACAGCTCGGAACTTTTTGCAATAGATCGTAGGATGTACCGTTCTCGTTTAGTTCCGCTTACCGAGGCGTCCTCTTCCATTCGGCATAATTGTCTGTGTCGTTCCGTCCGTCCACGCCAACGTACAACATATTCTCTGTTCTCTGCTCGGCTCGGCCAACATTTTTCCACCGAAGACGCCGCTTCTTCGTAGTCCGCTCGTACTTCGCAGTTCGTTTTCACCGAATCTATTCTCGTTCGCTTACTTTTTGTTACGCGAATCGTAAATTAATCGCGATAAGTGCAATGATTTTCCACGAAACCCAACGCACGTGCAAATATTTCACTATCCAGCAAATATTTCTGTCTCGCCAGGACCGTTCAACCGATTCGTAGCGAGACAACGTCGTTAATTCTGTGGAGTTTTCTGTGATTTTCTGTGATTTTCTGTGATTTTCTGTTAAAAATATAGATAAAGCTATGTCTTCCTCGCATTACGTATTCTTTATACACCTTTCATTTTTGTTTCTTCGGTACAAAATAGTATGCTTGAATCGGCGGCAGTTTTACTGTTAACACGAGTATGTCGACGGAAGTGTTTGGCGCAGCGCTCACGATGCGCTATGGAAAAGTGCACGTGCCGTGTTCGTTACTATCGACGCGGTAACTAATGATCCTGCGTGCATACACGTTAGGCACGCTTCGTTTTATTGCATCTGTAATTGCAAATAGCGTTTCATCTATTTGCAAACGTCGCGTAGTCGAATATATCGCGACTCTCAACCGTCTGATCGTCCCCAATAGGATTATAGACGTGGAAACACTTAGCAGTTACGATTTATTTAACACACCGGGTAGTCTTAACGAGCTTTGAATCACGTAGGCGGCACTCTGCGCCGGAAACTGAACGCGGAGAAGAGGAACGCCGGCAGAAGAGGCTCGGCCTCCTAAATTTGGATGTACGCAGATACGCGATCTCCACGTTGGTTTTCTAAACTATCTTTCTCCGTCCTTCGCCTTCTGGGTCTGTGTATTTTTAGTGTCCTCTGTGGGTCATGGTTAGAAATCTTCATCCATTAACCTTTTAACCGGTGAAGACAAGTTAACTTCATCTTTTTAAATACCTTTTCGTTTTTTTTTTTTACGCAACTATATCTTCCAATTTGCACTGAAAACATCGTTAAAACGTAGTATCGCGTGTTATGGGTAAAATGAATTAATTTGCGGAGAATGTGCCGGGTAACAGATTAATTTTGCATTCCTGCACGTTTTACGCAGTCACTTATCGCGCTCCTGATTTTTCCTCTGCGACCGCGGATGCATATCTTGCCTTCTAGTTACTCACAGTCTGTACTTTCTTGTGAATGGCGTGTATAGAAGCTCTCGTCCCTCTTTCTCATCCTTTCTCGCGTCCTTCTTCATCTTTATTCCGGAGACTCTGTCCGCGAAGAAACCTCGAGCGCGGAGGACGCCGCGCGCGGATCAAAGCGAGCTAAAGTGAGCTGCGCGAGCGTTAGCGGTCGACGGAGACGTATTAAAAGCGCACGAAGGACAATTAACGCGTGCCACGTTGCTCTACTCGAGAATAATCTTTAATTACACGATCGTTCAGCGGAACAGTATTTTTTGTTCCACAATGTGAACCGGAAATATTTATCGAACGCAACTTTGCGATGCAAGTATGACGATGGAGCGAGTTTGTTATTCGAAAAACTTAATTTCGCTTTCTACCTTCTCTTTGTAATTTAAAATTCGCGGTGCGCGAGCGTCGGTGGAGAAAATTAACGAATCCAACGTGGACAGAGTGTGCATCGATGTACAAACATGTTTGGCTTGTGAATGCGCATAATCTGTCTGCACAGAATTTTATATTTCATATTAGTGTGTTCGTGTAGGCGCGTGCGTGCGTGCGTAACTTTACACCGCGAACGCATATCTGGTACGAAACGGAAGAGAATGCAATTGGAGGCGGAATATAAAAGAAAAATTAGCAGTTTCTTGTTGTAAATTTGTAACGGTAGAACGTTTGAACGAGCTGGTTCATGTTAGGTATCGTTAGATCGAGTTCAATAGATCGTTCTTTATTCCACGTGTACGATACGCTGTTTTTTTTATTTTTTAATTTTTTTTTTTCGCGGAACGGATACTTTCACTGGACTTGAAGTGCGTTCACAGTATTTGTTCTATTTTTGTGTGTTCGAACGCGCAGGGTCGCATTTGAATAGTGTCTTGTTTCAATTTACACGACCCGCATACGCGTAAGGTCCCAGACGTGTATGCGCATCCTTGTGTTGCGGCAATTAATCCACGTCCCATTAACCGAATTGAACCGCTCCCTAGTTTTTTTAACCAACCCTGTTGATTCTCCTCTTTCGCTTTCTTCTTTTTTAAAACACGCTTAGCGATTAAATTAAGATGTGGTTCAGAGTGAAGTAGTAGTTAAAATATTTCTTATCTCGCTTAGTTTTCGAAATTTTGAATTTTTTATATTTAAAAAATTTTGAATTTTTGAATTTCCAATCACCGAAATCGAAGCTGCAAACAACAGGACGGGGCTCGGTAACAAATTCGATAGTCGACGCATCGTTGGGCTATATCGACGCGCCATGCGATCCTCAGGAGTAACAGAGTTCGGTGAAATTGTAATCGAATTCCAGGCTGAGGCTACTCGTTGCGTGGGTCTGGCACACGATTGCAACAGGTGGGAGTCATTCTCAACCTGTTGCGCCTACATCGCTTCAAAAATACGTCGATCCGAGCCGAGCAAACGAACGTTTGCGCTCCACTCGAAAATCGAAGCACAAATATTTACACGGATGGGTTTCGAGTGGTTCTACTATTAATAACTTTTTTTTTTTTATCGTTGAGAATATTCATTGCCAACGTTTCGAATACAGGGGATGTAAAATCTCGCCAGAGATAAGATTAAGCTCCGCGGATACATTAATTTTCTTCGTAATTTTGATTTCTGTAAACACGTTTTCTTAAATTCGCCATATATAACGTTGAATTTTAGAGTAATAAGCCTTTTATTTTTCTGGATTCGCGGTTCCACTCATTAGAAATTTCTGTTATGCCAGCGATGCGACACGGCATCCGGTTGTTTCCCACTGGCTGTTGCGAAAACGCGAATAATTATTCTACGTGCGCGGGTAACATCTACTAGACACCTTTTACTAAGAAAAAACTAGCCTCTTCGTTGCATTACAATTTTTCGACGAGCTGAAACATACCAATCCATCACCACAAACCTACTTCCTTGTAAATGTTACTACAAACTTTTAAAGTCACAAACTGCTTCTCCTACAAAGCAAGAAAAAGAGGTAACCAATAAAACGTCTATCTCCAGCGCTAGTTTCTACTTTTAACTTCGTCTTTTTTTTATTCCTTGCAAACCAACGTCATTGCCATTTACGAGTGAAACGACAGAAATCGAGTATGAAGGTTGCAACCGTTCGAATTCTTAATTCTCGTACAACTTAACTCGGTATCGCTTTTCTTTGACAAATACCGAACAAAATTTCCACAAGATGCAAATCTTACTTCTAATCGATCTCTGAATAAAAAGAAAGAAAAAAAAAGATAATGATAATAAAATTAACTGTTAAAAAGATCCAACTCCTAAAATTCACCTCGAAATAAATTCAAACAATCTCCCTGTTTAACGCCTGTGCATCGAGTATCAATCTCAAGATAACGCATGGGAACGTGTTGCATCGCAGAACACATGGAACATTTGGTATTTAACGGGTTACAAAGGTCAGGCAGGATCATTTGACTGTCATTGTCCGCGGAAGAGCGATTTGGCCGCGCAAACTTTCACTTTCGACAACGTATCGTCGCACGATGCGATTCGCTCGCGATACGATTCCATGCTTTTACCAGGTGATCTAATTTCGCACGGCGCGCTTTCTTCTCGGCCAGGGAAACATTCTTATACGGAACAACCGCGGTTGTTATTCAACGCGCGCGATTACTCGGCCGATTGTTACCATCGCGCTTCTATTCCTAGTAATTGTGTAATTTACGCGCGAACTTTGGTCGTACGAGAGGGAAATTCCTGGAATTCCGTGGCCTAGGCGCAGGAGTTGGTACTCGGGGAAAGGTTGATCGTGCGGTTTGATCGATCGGTGATATCGAGTTTGATAAAGTTTCTGTGACGGCGAGTGTCGTGGTAATTAGGGAAATATTTATACAGAAGGCTGTGTAAGATTTAAGTACTCGTGGACTCGGTGGAATATGTAATCGCTTGGCTAATAGTATCGATTTAAAGGGAGCTTGTTAGAGGTATTATCACAGGAATGTGGTTTATGTTTGTGCGATACGTAGCGGCTAATCGGGAAGAAATAATATTGCCGAGGTTTGATGCGATTCGAGTACACGTGCACTTGTGAAAGTGCATAACCGTATCAGAGACGAATATAAAAGGTATCGAATGAAAGGTACCGAAGAATAAAACAAAAATGTATTTTTTTTTGTATCCTGTATAACTCAAGTATTTGTGCATTGGTAAACGCAAAGAAAAAGTATGGTACAGCTGATTAATTAGCACCATCGAATTCAGCGCGAAACATCGTAAAGCTTGATGACCATATTTGATCTTGGACAACGTTCGTGGCAATCTTAAGTAAAATATCTTACGAAACAAGGGACCGGCTGTTGCACGAGCGAAAAACATTCCAAAAACGAGTGAAAGTGCTTCGAGGGTAACGTTCCATCGGGTTTTATCGTACCGTTTGTAAATATCGGCTGCATAATCCAGGCACAAACATCGTAATTGAGTAATCGAGTTAAATCGCGGCTCGTAACAGCCTCGTACGATCCTTTCGGATGCGTATACGCAATCTTGAGTCAGCGAGAAATTTCATTACCAAATGTGAACAAATTTGTGAAATCATTTTAACCGCGTTTCTCAAACCTTTTCCAATAAAAAAGCCACACCTTCGTTTAACCGTAATTTCTATCAACTTCTAAGTCACCGCATCGATCCAATAACGCTGCCATTATTATCACGATCTACCAACTTTCAAGAAATCTCTACCAAATCACACGAACGTGACGATCACGAGTCGAACCGGCACATTTTTCCTTGGAACCAAGAAACTAACTGTTCTTCGTTCGATTCGAAAGCGGGACCACGCGGAATTACCGCTAAACGCGACTAACTAATTGCAACTAAATTGAACCAACGAGGTCCGCGGTGTTCGTCACGTGCCTCTGGTCCCACAGCCGTTGGACGTAGCACAATCGAATGCGGCACGGGCAGCGTTTGTTCGTGGCGCGATTAACATTGCCTGCACGATACAAATAAGGTACCGTTGCGTTTGTTCATCGTTGCATTCCACCGTCTCGACTCACGGATTGACACTGACGACCTGCATCGTCTAGAAATCGAAACGTGACAAGATTGCTAAATACTCTTGTCGGTACTCTGACTGGTCATTGGGTTTTTATTTAATTTATTTTTTTTATTTTTTTATTTCTTTTATTTTTATGCACGGTTTTTTTCCTTTCTATTCTTAAAAAGATACATGGTTTATAAATATTTCGTCCATTGCTGATTACCATTGCTGATAGTAGCAAATAAATAAATCATTTAGAGTTCTTTTACGTCAACGATTAAACTTGATCGATGGTACCTGATTAAAGACCTGGAAAGATTATTTTCCACCCTAATTACCGTTCGAGTAACGACGGTTTTCGAAAGGTTCGTTAATCCATCGATCGTGCCCCGCCTCTCAGCTTCCGGTTTCCGTTTTACGACGTTTTGCAACTAACAGTACCGCTACTGGGTGAGACTGACTCGTAAAAGAAATAGATCAAACCAGTCTTTTTTGTAGTAATTACGGAATCCCAAATGGACGATAAAAATCGTACGAAATACTGGTTAAGTGGCTTCAAAAAGAGCTTGGACGAGTTTCAACGGTATCCTAAAGAATACTCGTTCCAGCTAAGATTCATCTGTTTCTCGGTTCTCCGCGAATAATGGTTCACGCAAGAAGCTCTGTCCATCCAAAACACAATGGAGCATCTGGAGAATAAAAAGCGCACAACGAGAGACAAGGCGGTTCGGCGCGAGGAATAATTATAACCCTTTGTTGACCGCGATTATAGTTGACTCACATGCTCGTGACTCATTTCTCTCTTTCCGGGTATAGGCCTTCCCGTGACGGCCGTTCTCCTCCAAGATCCACGACCTTATTCGACATCTTGAGATCACCAGCAGCCTTGCCAATTATCGGGCAGCAACTATGACGGCCTTCGATTATCTTTGGGTCAGCTGTAGAAAACGTTCGATCGATCGATCGATCGACTCCATAAATAAAACGAGTCGCGTTCTAATTCGAATTGCTGATGCGATCTCTTCGGCGGAGTCGCAAGAACGAACCGTAAATCGTGGAAACGTTCGCCAAGGATCTTCGGAGGCTGTTTCCTTTGGATCGATCGTCGACCTTGGGCAGGGGAACGATAATTACCATTTTCACCCATTGATTGGTCGACGATCTTATCGAGCGGTATTAAACGATCGTATTTCATTCGTTTATCCGTTGCTAGAAAATGGATAAACGGATAGTTGGGTCATAGTGCATACCTGTCCCCGACACGTGATAAATCTTCCTGCGCGAAAGACAATGTTGGGAGGCTGTGCGTTATCGTTAGATGCTACCGATGAGTAACAATGAAACAAAGGCAGTCGCGATTAGATCCCTTTTGTTTCGCGAGAAGCTCGCGAATAATGTTTCTTTTCTTTTGCGTGGGTGAAAATATCGTCGAGGGAGACGATTGTTTTTTAGGATACGATACGACGAGGTATTCTTGGTTTTTGTTTGTTCGTTCCTTTATCTTTGGGGCGATACGTCTTTTCTTTCCTTTTCAATCGAATTTGAGATGAAAAAAAGAAAACCGACCTTGGAACGTTCCTGGTATCTCCATCTTTTTTCATATTTTGATACGTTCATATTTTTAGTTGATTATAATTGATTTTTGATACGGTACGCAACTATACACTTGCAATAAATAATTCCAAAGTTTAATTGTTTCAGATATGGCACAAACAGTGCTTCAAGTGTCAGGGTTGCGGCATGATCCTGAACATGCGGACGTACAAGGGTTTCAACAAACAACCATACTGCGAGGCGTAAGTGGAATAATTCGTTTTATCTCCTTTTATTTCGCAATACAATGATTCCGTGCTTTGTAAATAGATTAACGACTTGTTTGCTTAATCGACTCTTATCTGTCCAATTAATCCTAAAAGCTTGCCGTTCGATACCGAATATTTCAATAAATGATCCTTTTTCTGAAAAACGAGCTATCTCGGATCAATTTCTTTCCGACCTTTCTCAACTTTTCGAGAATTCAAAACAATTCTGTAAATCGTTCAGCCTCGATAAGCCTCCGCTAGCTCGGCAAACAAATTCTCAGATGTTTAAAGTCGATCTTTCATCATTTTTCGCGAGTCTCAAACGAAACAAAAATCACGAATCTCCTGTGACTTAATACCTAACGCAACTCGTTTCTATGCCACGTTAAATAATCTCTCGTTTCACTCGCGCACAATTTCTTCCACCTGCAATAAACTTCGATTCGAGGACGCGAAGCGTGCGATTTCAACGCGTCTTTGGCGCGAAAAAAGCGTGGATTCGCCAAAGACGGTGACTTTCGACGGCTAGACGCATGCCAGGCGTGTCGAAGCGGCGAAAGCGAGCGGTCCTGCGGTCAGGATAATGTATAGCTGTCGTGCCTTTCGAACGGATCCTCCTTTTATCGTGGCTCCTTTCAGCTGCCGCGTCCTTGCCCGGTCCATGGCGTCGTTGCGACTCGGTTAACGCTCACGGTTTCCAATAGGGATTCAGGTGAAAGGATCCGAAAGTGTATCGAGATGGTGAACTGGGTGTCGGTTCGCGGGGAACCCTGTGATCCGTTCCCTTTTCTTCTTCTGTGCCTCGTTTTTTGAGCTCCGATGAAAAATTGGAGATCACGAGTTAGATTTGAAATTTGAAAAATTCTTCAGCTTCGAACGATACGCTGTCATCGAAGTTCGATACGATGTATTTGCTGCATAGTGGATGAATTCGTATTTTTATGAATATAATTAAAATCGGTACGTAAAATAAACGAGTACCATATTTTTAGTTTATTCGCATACGTTTGCTCGTCCCGTATATTTTGTGTCTTTTGCATAAATACATAAGAACCCTCGCTTAAGTAACTTTAGATGGTGATACAAAATTACCTTTATTAGATCGGTTGTCAATTTGCTACATATATGGGGATAATTCAAACCCGCGTAAAACGACGAAGATAATGTGTTCTAATAACAACACCTGTCGTCCGATAGAATATTAATGAGAGCGATTCTGTACGATTTTATCTTATCCGTTGATTAACGAGCTATCGCATCGCGAAACGCGACGAAACTACTCAGAGAGGCTTGTTATCAATTTGATCATTTTTGTCAGGCGCTGGAAAACGCGGCAACGATAATTACGGGAACGTTATTGCGCAAGATTATAATCATCGTTATTGCCGGCTAATTATCGAAACGTGATTTGTAAAACCATACTCTTCGATCGATTCTCGGCCGTAGTTGTTTTAAGCGAAATTCACGATATTAACTTTTTACATGTTTGCAAATATTGATTATCCCTGTAGATCGGTTGATTCTTTTTTATCGTCGGTGGACGTATCGAAGTTGAGCTCATGTTCCGCTCAATTTCGTGTCATTGACGTAGATCGAACATACGAGGGGAAGGCCGAGGAGACAGCGTGCAAGTTCTAACGCTTTTTCGTGATTACTTCTCCACACTATTTTTTTTTTCTTTTTTTCTTTTCCTTTTTTTTTGATCGGTCAGAAATTAAAAATCTGTTTGGAAATCTTTGCAACGTTTGATCTTTTTCTACTCAACGTTTAAACAAGATCTTTAAATGTTTAAATATTCAAATTTTATAATATCGCAAATATATTCACGACTCGAATAAGAAGCACTCGATACCCCGGATTGGAATAACTTAATCCAAGATCGAGGGCGATCGATTTATCGCGGACTTCTGCAAACCAGGCGATCGGTATGCGGCGTTTTACCGTAAATCGGTTCGAGCGGTGACTCGCGGAGTATTCCGAGTGAGCATCTGCGATGACGAAATCCTTCGAAGCGCGTTTCGAATCTGCGTTTCTCTGCTGTTTCGTGGCTTTTCCAACCGCGTTATTCGCCGTGTAACAGCCTACAATTTGCTCGAATACGAGACCGTTTCGTTGCCATGAGGAAAGAGGCTCGAATTTATGCAACGTCCTCGCGCAATTGTGTCCACGTTGACAATGCGTCACGCCGTGTCGAGGAATCGAGGCACAGACGATACAATTTCTATAGTTATTATTCATAGATTATGCAATTGTAATCTCGATTCAAATTGTATTATACAAACGCATGCGGTGGATGCTTCTGTCAAATAGGATTTGTAGTCTTTCGTCACGTTCAGCTTTAGCTTCTGCAATAGTTGGTTTCATATTTTATTCCGCTTTCCGNTTTATAATATCGCAAATATATTCACGACTCGAATAAGAAGCACTCGATACCCCGGATTGGAATAACTTAATCCAAGATCGAGGGCGATCGATTTATCGCGGACTTCTGCAAACCAGGCGATCGGTATGCGGCGTTTTACCGTAAATCGGTTCGAGCGGTGACTCGCGGAGTATTCCGAGTGAGCATCTGCGATGACGAAATCCTTCGAAGCGCGTTTCGAATCTGCGTTTCTCTGCTGTTTCGTGGCTTTTCCAACCGCGTTATTCGCCGTGTAACAGCCTACAATTTGCTCGAATACGAGACCGTTTCGTTGCCATGAGGAAAGAGGCTCGAATTTATGCAACGTCCTCGCGCAATTGTGTCCACGTTGACAATGCGTCACGCCGTGTCGAGGAATCGAGGCACAGACGATACAATTTCTATAGTTATTATTCATAGATTATGCAATTGTAATCTCGATTCAAATTGTATTATACAAACGCATGCGGTGGATGCTTCTGTCAAATAGGATTTGTAGTCTTTCGTCACGTTCAGCTTTAGCTTCTGCAATAGTTGGTTTCATATTTTATTCCGCTTTCCGCGAGGTTGACTCGAAAAAGGAACAGTTCCATGTGAAAAAAAAAGCTGTCACAGAAGTCACGTTATAAGATAGATTTGAAACCGTCCAGCATCTGGCTCGTACCTTCGATTCGCGAGCAACCGTACATTGGCCTCCTTTCTAGAATCACCCTACACGCATCGTACCAAACGCGATTACGAGAGGTACAAGAAAAATTGCGCGAATCGAACAATGTACGAAGAAGCTTTGCATTCCACGGGACAGGAACGAGTGCATGTGTCAGGCAATGCGTGTCGAATCAGACGATGGACTGAATAAGCAAAGCAGAACACGTGTGAGTCGTGAGATTCATTCATTCGTCTGGTATCCTCCCGCCTCGTCCTGCCCACCCCTCGCCTTCATATCCCTTGCTCTTTATCTTCCCCCTTTCTCGCGTCTGTCCACCGTTCATTTAATTTTTATGAGCCCGTATATATGAGCAACGGAGCAACGTACGTTGTCTGCTGAATGACCTCCTTCGTCCAAGCATCGTTCGAACTCCGATCCAAAAAGAGACGAAAAAAACACCATAATCTTGCGTAATTTTAAACTCGAAGATAGATCTTGAAATTCGGCAATTTATATTTGAAAAGAAAAATTTCGGCGTTAGTGTAAACTACCCCGATGCAAATTATTCCCTTCGATTTCAAATTCTATCCAAATTTTCATCATTTTTACTAGTTTTTCTTGCGGATAAAAATTACCAGATACAATTTTTATCTCAAGAGTGCTCCATTTTTTGTTTTTTTTTGTTCATCCACTGTTCCTCCGAACATCTATATTATTTTCATAGTTGGAACGCGGTGGAACGTAGCCGCTTCTCCGTCCAGCAGATGTTTCCCACGTCGTCGAGCCGCGAAAACAATTTGAATTAAGCGAAACGGTTCCCCAGTGGATGTACTGTTGCTTATAAATGCGCGCGAACACTTGTTCCGGGTTCTGTCGTCGGACGACGCGCACAGAATTAAGTGCTGCCGCTCGCTTTGCCATTGCGAGCCTATGGCAAAAGGTAACACGTGTTCCTTCGGGGCCTCTTTTGTTTCACCGACGGTTCCGTTCCCCTTCTTCCGTTCTCCTGTTTTTTCCATCATCCATCGCGACTGTCTTACCAATGGCTATTTTTTTTTTTTCACTTCCTTTCGTTATGATAGTAATTGTTATCACGGCACAACCACGCAGACGAGCTTAGTCATTACGCTCGTTACGCGATACCTGCGTTCTTCGCTACTTTAATTAAACGTTTCAGCTGCGATGATGATGGGAGATACTCCGATAAGGACGCGTGCGGAAACCTTAGGAAATGGAAACGATTGTTGTTCTCGTGGATGAAAGTACGGTGGATAATCGTGGAATGTAGGAGTAATTGTTGGGGTTTGAAATTGTAATTATTGGAATTGATACGTTACGTTTGCGGTGTGTTTAAAAAGAAAATGATACAGTATCAGAAACCTTGGTAAAACAGAAAATTTTTTTCTTAAAAGCTCAGAATTATTTGAGATTTTAGGAAAATGAAAACAGTTCCTGGTTCGCTAGGATCGAAGAAAATACGTCGAATAACTGTGAAGTATAATTGTTAGCATCTGAAATTGTAATTATTGGAATTAATATGTTACGTTTGAGTTACATTTAACAAAAAGAATTAGTCATTCTGCTGGAAATCATGGTTTCTAAAAATAACGGTTCGAAGTACTGTAATTGCTTCGTTTGTGGTTAAAAAATTCCTGGCAACGTCTAAAGTTGTACGTTGCTAATTTATAGAGAGACGAGTCATCGTTCTCTTCCTTCAATGGTATTTTCATGATCCCCCACGCGATTCAGCGGCGCGTATCCGCCGAATTTCAACGCATCTCGGGGAAATGATGTCATCCTCCGAGCGGATCGTCATCGGTTCGCTACGAATGAGTCATTTCCCTTCGTCTCGTTCTTCTCTATTTAGAGGAGGCGCGCATCGTGGCTGTGGTTCACCTCAGGCAGCTTTGCACTCTCATAATTGGTTTCTCCGATTGCCAGTTCCGCGAGGCTTTTCATAAGAAAAAAATTATAATTTCTCCTTTACACGAACCAAATTTCATTTTGCTTAATTTTACTTCATTTTATTTGATTTTAGTCCTAGTTGCCAGTTTTTATTTTAATTAATTTTTTTTCCTCCACTTTGACGGAAGTAGTTAGCTCAGAGGAGCACGTTGAACAAAAATGTCACGGTAGCGTAAAACGAGACACACGGCCAGAGGCTGAGAATAAAATACGAACTGAAGAGAAGGAAACCCGAGAACCGTAAAACAGTGGTCGTTACTCGTTTACGCACGGAATATATTTATGCGCGTAAATTATACTCGTTACACGGTCCTGTGTATGTCTTTTTAAATCCTTTATTTTTACATTCATTTTATTATATTGGTTGTTAATGATGTATACACAGAAAGATGCGCAATCAAGGTATTTAAATACTTCATATATTAAAAACTTCCATGGTGGTCGTTACATCGTTCTTTCTTATTTCATATTTTTACGTTCTATCCGATTTCGATAATTTATTACACGATACGGTATCAGTTACGGAAAGAAGAATGCGATAACAGCTGTATTATTATTGATACAATGATACAACGATACTACAATGATACTATATAAGGTAATTGTTTTTAATCCGATACTATATAAGGTAATTGTTTTTAGTCTTATTCAGAGTCGCATTTTTTTTCATTAAAAAACAAAGAGACGAGTGCCATTTCCTTCATAAATCTGTAACAGTATCTTCAAATCTGTACAACAATTAAAAGTAACAAAACACTCTACAAATTCCAAGACCATGATCATGTTTCCTTTGATTTTTAATCAACGATAAGTCGACCGTACTAATAAGAGAAGAAGCTCGAAAGACGGTGCCATACGAAACTCTTGAAGCTGTTCACGTGAGAAAACCCGTCACCGAAGAAAAAGGACCGGAAGCATCGGCGTCCATTGCTCGGACAGTTTCAACTTGGAGCAATTTAACAGCTAGCAGTAAAAGGGGTGGCCAGCGTAGCGTGACCCGGCTGCGTGGCCACGGTGAACCGACCTTGTCCCACAATGCACCTCTGAACCCCACCATAGCTCTCTCTCTCGGGACGCGTGTAATTTTACTACCCTGTGTCGCACACTCGTTGCACTCTCTGATCTCTATTGGCGAAAGATCGCGTGTTATTCGATAAAGATGAGGCTTGAAAGAAAGATTAATAGTTTTTTTCTATTGGAACTGTGAAAAAGGGTAATTTGTCGATACAAAGGATCATTATTGAATATCGACGACTCCGATCGTCTTGTTCCAGCGGATAATTGATAAAATGGCGGTTGCAATTATTTTGTCCGCCGAAAGATTAACGGCGCCAACGGTACCATTTATAACGTTCATCCATTTTTAATTGCCGCAATTTCAAAGTGTCACGAAGGGATTCTCCAGGACATCGTTCACCACTCTAAATAACAAGCTCCGCCATCCATCCGCCATAATTCCACAAGAATTTCCCTCGTCGATGAAAGCATGCCGTCTTAATTATATTAATCAACGCCTGTCTCGTCGCGGTAACTACTTCCTAGTGTCGTGTTGCGTACATCACGCACAGTTCTTCTTCTTCGCGATAATAAGATTCTATCTTGAACGTCCTTTCAATTTTCGATTTGTTACTCTTCCATTGATCGGAAGAGCGTAGCTATTTATTTTCAACCCTTTCGAGTAGAAGTTCAATCGATGCTAGATCAATCGTGTTTCCAGTGCTGGACGATTTAATTCGTTCTCCGTGGCGCACTGTCTTTCTCTCGTCGATATCTTTACGAGTCCGAGAGAGGATAAGCTGAAAAGAAAAAGCGGGAATCTCGTTTCGGCCTTCGCCGGAATTCGAGTAATGCGGTCAAAGTAAGGTTTCGTTGGGTCTCTGTGTCAGCACTGGTTGCTGGCTACTTCCGAAGCCATTCTCGCGATTCCTGGCCGCGGTTACGGAATCCAATAAGACCAGTCTCGGAAAATTTCTTCGGCGAGTCGTCATTGGAAAAAGGAGACCTTGTGGTGCTCCGCGACGAGCCTACCGTATACCTGTTCTCGTCACGATCGCCTGCAATTACGCGATTCTCTGAGATCGGCAGTTCTTACTGCCTGTGCTTCGCGTTAATTATTGCTTTACTTTCTTAAGTGCAGTTTGTCGGGTAGGAATCGATCGGAGGGTCTATTAATTCTGAATGGTCGATAGGATTCGATTCATAGAAGGAATATTTGCAACGTCGCGAACATGTAATAGCGGTCTTTCAATCTCGAAGGATGAGACTACAATAATTGAACATAGTTACCATTACGGTAACTCAAATTGCCGCGATAGTAATTTACGAATGATACTGAAATTAACTCCGTTAAATTATAGGGATTGCAGCGGTCCCACACGCTTTAAACTAAATATACTTTAACGTACGTCGATCATGTTATTTCATGAAATTCCTATTATCGCGGAAAGTTAGATAAAAATTAGATCGAATCGAAGAAGGATTAATCGTTCAAAATTCCTTTGAAAAAAAAAAACCTAACTCAACCACGGTTCCACAGCTTCTCCACCGATACAATAAACGCGAAATAATCTTCTGGGTCCATTCAATGATCCCCAGGGTGGCGCCGTGCAAGCTCGACACAAAGGTGTGAAAAGGTGAGCCGCGTAACACACGCCGCACACCAGCGTAATTGAGATTTGTGTCACGAGTCCGTTTTCCATGTACGGCACCCATAACGTTGTCTACCCCGGTAATTGTGCCAGCCAGGTTACGTAACACGTCGTTGTGCCATGCACGAATAATAGGTGTGCGCTCCGGGCCTTTTGTCGGCCCGCTTCACAGAACCGTGCACCGTGTATGTTCTACATTGTGCTCCGTTAATGGCTAGGATATTTCCTGTCGTCTCGACGATCATTCGCCACACTGTTCGCATCTGCATAAAACTCCGCGTTGCTGTTTGGCGAGATGCAACTATCTCGCGCGTGCTTGCGACACCCGTGACATTTAGTGATCGAACGTGGCACGAGGTGTATTTGTACCTTGTTTTCCTTGTGGGGAATTCCTTGTTTTTTTTTATTCTCGCTTTTTACGCTTCTTTAAATCACGTTTACTTGGTTTTATTAATTTCTTTATTTTCCAACGCTGTTCAAAGTTGTTTCGATCGTTTCGATCTTTTCATTTTTTGTTTCCGATTTCTCGCAAATATATTTCTTTAATTTAATTAGTAAGAGTTTACGAAGTTGGTGTAAACTTTTCTCAGGCGATACGTTTTAAATTTCTCAAGCGGTTTTTTAAGTTTCTTATCCCTTTCTCTTATCCTCCCTAGAATTGATTGAAAATAATTTATCGCAATTAATCCTTTCGTTGCTGGAACTTTCACAACGCAGGAAACAGGACGTAGAACTTGAATTTACGATGGTGGAATGCAGCGGAAAAGGTTGAAACCGACCGGGTGAACGAGTTTATCTAATATTCCTGCCGGATGAATGAATCGAAACGGGTCGTTCGAAAAATCAGGCGTGGAAGTCACCGTAAACCGACTAGTCGTGCATGATTCATAAAACGATATTGAATATACATTATACGCGCGTTCTAACGCAATGACTAATCGGCTGCAGTCACTCGTTAGCGTTGTGTCACAGATACACTTGAACTTTCGTTGCATTCTTATGCGGTTCTGCATACGATGCATATCTGACGAAGGAAAATTCAACGAGAAAACAATTTGCAATCGATTTGTCATCTCGTAGATTGATGTGTATTTTTTTTCCTCGGATAAGAAAAAAAAAAAAGGAGGAAACAAGTTGAAGATTATGTTCTTCTCGTGTTATTATTATTTCCAAGACGTTGTTCTTCTTTTTTTTATATATATAATATAAAAATGCAGCTTCTGTAACTATTGCTCGGTACTATCTGCTCACGATAAAACGTATCGCGTGGTCGTTGACAAAAGCATCTTTAAGTTACAAGTTGTTTACAAAATGCGATAATGAACACGTGATTTATCGAACCATGTTGCTCACCTATGATACCGACGCACCAACAGAGATAGCTCAGCATCGTGTCAACGATACCATCGTATTTTGCATTCAATTTGCAAATCATTCGAAGAATAAAGCAGAACCAGGTAGTCGAAGACTCACAAGAATTATCGCCGTTCAACGAATTGATTTATTGTAAAAAAAAAAGAGAAAAAACGTTTACTCCCAAGAAGTTGGTATCTGTGAGCAACATCTTAAAGAAGTAGCCAATGAATAAACCCATCTGTAGATCTTTCATCGCAGGATTGAGTCTAACGCAGGCAAGGTTTCCTACCACATTTCCATCTACCTTCATCTATTTTACCTATAAATCGTTCCTAACGATCCATCAATTAGAGCCATATTCAATTCTATAATTACCAATCGCTTGGAGATTTTAAAGAATCAATCTCATTTTCAAATCTCCGACGAACACAATTTCTTCTCGACGTTCACCGCAGTTCCAAATGCATCTCTATCCAGTTTTATCCTCGATTGGAACGCGTGCGTGTCGATCTCGATCTCGATACGTGCCCCCTATCGATCCGATCGAACGACCTGTTCCGCAAAACGTTTCTATCCGTGGAACGGCACATGATATCGGTTTATTAGAGCGCTCCAGTTGATCCGATGCTCGCCGGACGACGTTGATTGCGATGGAACCACGACCACGCTCGTCTTCTCCCTTTCCTTCCACTCTCTTCCCTACTTTCCTTTTCACTTTCTTTTAATTACCAACCAGAGTGGCGCGATTACTCAACAAACTGTAAACGATTACGCGAATTCCTGGTTACTCTCATCGCGCCGCTGACTTCCGATAAAGCCTCGAATTCCTCGTCACGCGGTTCGCGTTTTCGAGCAAATTTTTCTCACCGCGGCCCATCGTTCGAGAGAACTTACTAATTACCCGCGACTATTGTTCGCCAGAGTTCATTTTTCTTTCCTCCTTTTGTTTTTTCTTTCCTTCCCTTTTTCCATTTTCTTTTTTTTTCTCTCCTTTTTTACAGCATATGCGCATTCGATTACGCGTTTATTGCATCGTCTCACCGTTTCCTCCCCTAATTAATATGCCGCCGCTCCGGCAACGACCTCGTAATTCCATTCCGCTCGATCCACGAGCGTCTGGTGTAACGTGGTTCGAGCACCACGATAATGCGAAGCCTTTTATTTCCTCATCGCGGGCTTAGAACGAGCAGAAACTCACAATCGCAGAGCAGCGTGATGTCGAAAGTTTTAGCGCGTTTCGAAACGCAAGACCTTGCGTCGAATTAATTATGGTACTTTCTGGTTAGCATCATTTTCGTTCCGTTGAGTTACGATCGTCTTTGTGCAGCACAACGCACTGTGAAATAGATTCGAATTTGATCGACGTTAATTGGTGCGTTACGTGTACGATCGAAAGCATATGTAACATTGATAGAAGTTAATTAGAAATGCTTAGTGGGATGAGAAATTTGTACGTTATAAATTGACGCGCGTTGAAGGTAAAGTATTCGCTTGTTGTGTAAGGTGAAAGCAGAAGGTTTCTTTCCAAAAAAAGGAAAAAGAAAAGAAAATGCACGAGCGAAGAATTACTATCTTTTTATTTTAATTGTAATTGTAATTGTACCAACTTCTTTGATCTTCTTTTACGCTGCTCGAGCTTCGCTTCTCTAATCGTTTCACAATGATTGGGTGTAGTCGGAGCGTGCTTCGTGCTCTCTTCTCCGCGGTACCATTATCAACCGTGCTTCGCAAAGGATGTCCGCGATAAGCAGCGGCGTCATCGACCGCTTGTCGTGCACTCGAAACTCTTATTCATTGCTATTTCTATAATTTCTCCACAAAGGAAGTGCCAACTAATGTTTCCTTCGAGTATCATCATCCTTCTGCATTCTTCCTAACTCTTTCACATTTCAACGATAACGCTTTCAAAATTCTTCAACACGGACGTGCCGCGTTAATATCTTGAAAAATGTAGAAAGACAAAAAGTAGGCTTTGACAAGAAAAACGGATCACTCGTCGACATGTTTGATGAAACAATATCTTAACTCCAGAAGCGATCGAGCGCTAAAATTGGAATATCATCGGATCAAATTAGTTCTGCTCTCTCGATAGGCGTGGAACGAGCATCGAAACGTTTCACCGTGAACTCGTTAATCTTGGCCGCGTCTCCAATTATCGGCGCTTAATTAACCGTTGCTACATCGAGACACGCCGCGACTGTTTCCCTGGCAATCGAGTTTCCCTGATAAATCGATGGACGCGTTGCTCCTGTTGCAGGCACATTCCAAAGGCGAAGGCCACGACGATGGCGGAGACGCCGGAACTGAAGCGTATCGCGGAGAACACGAAGATCCAGAGCAACGTGAAGTACCACGCTGAATTCGAGAAAGCGAAGGGCAAGTTCACCCAGGTGGCGGATGATCCGGAGACTCTGAGAATCAAGCAGAACAGTAAGATCATCTCGAACGTGGCCTACCACGGCGAGCTTCAGAAAAAGGCCATCATGGAGCAGAAGAGGACGATGACTGGTGAAAATGGCGAACAGATCGGTGAGTCGATTCTTGTCCTTTGCCTCACGCGTGTCCTATTCGTTTCTCTGTGTCCAATTATCTTAAGTTTTGTTAAATGTTTGCATTCCCGGTCTGGTACTCGGTGCGATGAAAGCTCTTAACGCGTTCAGTGTCGTCTAAGGTGGCCCACGATAGTCGGTAGAGATCAAACTTTTATCAAACCGACACAAATATTGTTGTATTTATCAGAAATTGAGTTCAAGTGCTATTTTTTCCTAATTAAATATACCAATGTTACGTATTCGCTTGGGTTTAAAGCCTCTCGACACGGAACGCGTTAAGGTGCTTCTAATATCTGCCAAGTTCTAATATTTGCACTGTTTGTGAGGTAACTTAAGAAACGCTTTCCTTACACCTTTGTTTCTGGTTGTAATACACGACACCGCGGTAATCGTGACACGAACGGAGACGGAAGGTTTGAGATTAGCTGCTCGAGCTATAGATCAAACAGTCTTCAAAATTACATGCATTTTAATGTACTCCTTCCTTACACCATCCCCGATGTGGTAACTCTTAACAAGGTACGAGGAACCTACTAACCCACGAATTTATGCACAGCCACGAACTACTGGTTGCTTTTCCCTGTATCGTCTTTTAATCGACGATAATTTTCCCATTTCCTTGTACATTCTTTTGATCGATAGAGCTCTAGATACCTTGTGAGCGCGTATAGTAACGCAATAGATACCTTCGAAACTTGTCAATTTTCTTAGAATAGCTCGATCCTGGAAAGATCGCTTGATAGCGTAGCATCGTTGTCGAAAAAGCATATCGCCAGCTTGTGTATTGTTGGATTTAGAGTACGTAGAGTACACGGACGGTACGATCGCGCCTACATCAGGCGTGAACGCGAACCCACCGGTCGCTAGAACTGCGAACTCGCCGGTGCAAAGGACACCAGGTAGGATCGCCGATTACGATCCTCTTAGCGAGGCGAGACCGAGCCCCTATTCCGCCAGGCAAGCGGCCACAACTGTGATTTATACGAGTGACAAGGGACCAGGTGAGTTTTTCTCCATTCTACGGAGTAGATTCCTTCCTGTTCTGTCTTTCAACGAGATTTTTTGCGCCATTCGATGAAGTCTTTTTTTTTTTTTTATTTCATTGTACGCAGTCGTTATAGAACCCTTTCGCTTCGAAGATATCGGCGCTCTCCAAAAACAGACTCTGTAAATAAAAAATATCTGCAAACAGTTTGTGTGCGTCAGCGAAGCGTCCCATCCACAGAGAGCACATTTCGTCACAAGCGCACTAGAGCGAAAGGGTTGAGTAGTGTACAGAGCGATTCATTTTCATTTAGAATTAAAGTTTAAATTTAGAAAGTTTGGTTCATAGACAAAATACTACGTAGTTTGTGCTTAGAAATTCGTAACAAAGGGAATAGCTCGTGATGTAATTCGTAGCGGAGGGGGAGCAGCCTTGAGCTGCCAAACGATTTCAGGCAGACTATAATTTATCGGAAACTCTTTTATCTTTGAGTATCAAAGAGAAATTAAGCGATCGCAATAATGGAACGCTATGTACGCTATCTGCTCTATTTCTTTCTCCTATGCTGACAGTGAAACGATACTTAAACGCAATTGGAACATATCCGCGCTCCCTTGTTTCGTGTATCAACCATATGGGTTGGCCATTCGTTACGCAACCGGCAACAGTTAGTTTCAATAGATCGCCTTTTAATTGGATTAGTTCGAACGATAGGTGAATACTGTTTGGCCACTCCTATTGTAACGTCGGCTATTATATCCATTAACGAGATCACGGTGGATTTATGTCATCGTTTTTCCGAGGAACTATTCCGCTTCCTGAACGTTGGACGCCGGTTTCTTACATTTTTGTGCAAAATGTAACGATTAATCGAGAAAGCTGTTGTGGTTAACGGTGGCTGGTCAAAGAATATTTCTGTTTTTTGTGTAAACGTGTGGTGAATTCTTTTTTATTTATTTATTTATTTTTTTCTCTGGTTGTTGCCACTCACTGATTGCATCGATTCACTCGTAACTGCTTACGATCTTTGTGCACCATTTTGTATATGTTGTACGTGGTTCGAACGTTGATCGAACGCGGTGTTCAACACGCTAACACGTGGTTTCAAGGAAGTTGCGTTTGAAATCGACACTTGGCTTTTAATAAGAATCCTCTTCGAGAAAGCTTCTTCTTTCCTCGAAGATTCGGTCCGAGATTTTGTTTGAGCAACTTTGACGAATCGTTCTAGTGACGAATCCACCAACCAGGAAGATTGGTTCGGTGGCGGATATAGATCCCGTGAACGAGTACTATGGATCGTTGACGCCAGCAACGAATAACAACCACGTTCCACAGCATCAGCCGCCTCCACCGCCACCCACCAATGTTGGGGTAAGTTGTCGAAACTCTTTCAATTATTACAAGTAACAATCATTTTCAACGAGGTGATCTTTAGGGGGTGGAAAAAGAAATTATTTTTCCGAATATGGAGACCATAATCATAATCAGTTTGTGGAAAAGAAAATTCCTTTCGATTCCCTTCGCCTCTTATCTTCTTTTAGAATTATTTATCTTTTTTTTTTTAATTTTCTTCTCTCAATTTCCAGAGAGTATACAGAGCGATGTACGATTACGAAGCTCAAGACCTCGACGAAGTGAGCTTCTGCGACGGCGATTTGATCGTCAACTGCACGGCCATCGACGAGGGCTGGATGACCGGTCTGGTGCAGCGCACAGGACGACACGGCATGCTGCCAGCGAACTACGTTGAACCGGCGCAGATTTAAACGCCTCTCTTTTCGCGTCCTCGTCGTCCTCGTTTCACCGGGTCGATGGGCAGCACTCGATCGAAAAAAAAATAAAATCAAACGTTCCACGGGAGGAACGTGGCGCGAACGAAAGGCGGGAAACGTGGCACCGAGACAGGCTCGGGGCATGCTCGATGCTCCGGAAAAGGAAGAGACGGCGAGTGATTCCTTCCTGTCGGCCGAACTCGCGCACACGTCACAGAGATTGCTTTAGAAATCGTGGTGAAGCGTCGTTTTTCGAGTCGAACCTGATTTTCTTGTCTAAAGATGACGATTGGTCAGGGAATCGGAGATGAAGCGATTCCTCTTGTCTGTCGTGTAAGGTTCGTGTCTTTTTCAATGAAATCGTCGATCTTCCTTTTCGTAGGGACAAGCGAAGGATTTAATCGTAGGGATCAACGAACATCGTGAACGTACGTTCGAATAGGTCAAATCGTGATGCCTTTTCACACCGAGTGCCTGCGTCGTTTTTTGCATTTAAGTCAGCAACTAGAGGATAATTCCATGTTGGGACCAAACGGGACCAAATCTATTCGCCTCTGTGGCGACGAACATAAGTGTCCTTTGCTTAAATAGCAATTTTCCACGAGAGTATCGATTCAATGAGATTTTTATGATTATTTTTTTCCCATAGCGGCACGAGTTTCCGTGTTGTTTAACAGTGTTGCGTTTTTCGAAACCATTCCGTTGCTTCGAGGATTTCACGGTAATGATGACTTGATGATTGCGCGGTGGACAAAGACTGGAAGCTTCAGCAGTTATGGTTTTTAATGTACTTCTTTTTTTCTTTTTTTTTTTTAACAGTTGTAGCACGTTTGGTTTATTTGTAATAATATGATACGACAATTTTTTTTTTTTATATTTGCATGCATTATAAACAGTTTTGTTTTTATGTAAGAGTATGGATATACCTTCAGTCTTTGTTTCACTGTTTACGCACCAGCAATAATTTTTCATATACCGTTGAAATCAACAATATGCAAATTGCATCGCATATTTATTTACAAAAGTTAGATAGTATTGCAATATTTTGCGAGGAAACTTAAGCTTGAACACTATGCCACATATTGTTTATTGTGATCCAAAAAAAGAAAACAACGATGTGCCTTATATACGTAGACCTATAATTAGGACAATCATTGCGAGAGATTTTGATCGCGATTTAGAACAAAAATAAGAAAAAAAAAAAAAAGAATGAAATGAAAATATGTAGCTATAATGTATTCACGAGCAACGTTACGTATCATCGGAGCACACAGAACTTTGTAGGAGGTATCGTGAAAGTGAATCTAGTTAGGACTATAAACGAAGAAGAATGTAATGTAATTGTTGATAGGAAAGTTTCGTTACACTTGCCTTGCTCGATCCGAAGCATTTCGAAAGAAAGCAACGATCGCTGGAAACCTTTATTACCGTTTCTCTTTAACTAATTAACGACATTAACCAACATTTACCTATAATAGTTGTTAAGTTTTATCACGCGAGGTTCGCCTGTATTAAAATGCTTCTTTTTCGGCTTTCTACGGTCCTTTCAGTGCTGCGCCAATGATTCGCGTGATCTGGACGCCGAAAATCTATCGATAACGACACCAATCGAAAGATACATTAATTTCTATCAGTGCTCTTGTATTACAAAAGTTTGCTTTTTAAAGATTTTAACGAGTGATTCAGGAAACGTAGATTTTTCGATTGTACATAATGTAACAAAGTATTATTTGTAGTTAGCGTATACCATTAGCTGTAAGCGGTAATAAATTTCATTCATATTTTACAAAGACGTCAAGTGGAATTTGAAATTGTAACAACTGTAAGATCATTGCAAAGCTTTTTACGCGAATTTTTAATCTTTCCGTGCAGTGTATCTCCTTAATTTCATGTGCAGTTGAACGAAACGCGTTTCTTGAACCTTTTACAATATCATTTTACTCAATTTAACACGTAGACGTATACGAAATAGTACTGAAAGGATTGGATCGCTTCATACAGATACCTTTGCCGTACAAAACAAGCGGGGTTATCGGTAATATGAGATTGTTCTCCGCGATGGTCTCGATTTTATAGATACCTTTATACCTTCCCGACGTTCATTTAATGTACAGATAATATAGTGATCGAGGAAATTCGAAGTATAACGAGAACATCGTGCCACCATTGCGGAGAGTATCGGCACCCTCTTTCCGTTTCCTTCGTTTTCTTTAATTAATTGTCCTTAAAAATTTGGTTCTTCTCTATTGAAAATTTGGTTCCTTCGACACACGCTGTATCTGTTACAATTGCATTTACCTGAGTAGGGAAATAGAAGAAGTTTATACGCTATATATGTAAAAGAAATAAATAGTAATGTTGTTGCGTGAACGCGTGCGCGGTTGAGCGTGCGCTACATCGTTCGACTTTTCGTGATAAACCGCGAGGAGATATATTCATATTTTTGGAAACATGTTAGCATTATTATTATTAATATTATTATTAATATAATTATTATTATTATTACTTCCCCCTTTTGTAATTATTAGAACACCGATAAGACGAAGGATGTACGATTTATAATTGAGAAAGCATACAGAAATATATGTTAGCGTTGTTTAAAACAGATAATATTATATTATGATACGAGAATCATAAACAATGAATATGTTATGTAAATTGTCGCCTGTGATTATTGCTACCCTTTCTTTCTCCGAAGTTTCGCATAGATTTATTTCGTTTATCACAGCAGAATAGATTTATTATCTTTATTATTTCTTACATAACGTATCCGTTACTATTTTTTATTACATTTAAAACTCGTTATTCCAATTCGACTAGTCCCAACAATAATTTTGGTATTATTTTTTTAGTCAATAAAGTTTAAAAAAACAAAAATTACAGCAGTGCGGTTCGTTACGATCAAACGGAACCCTCTTGCGAAATAGAAAAATTGCGGCTGTTGCAAATGAAGTCAAATTAAAAAATGCGCCGTTCAAGTATAAAAAATGCACATTTATTGAGAGTGATATAAGTACAGTAAAAGGATAATTGTTTTGTAAGACTGGTATCGCAGCAGTGAGTGCAGGTTCTTCGCGAAACAGACTTGGACAAAATTTGATTCGACCGATGAACATTGAAAAAACTGAGCACAGAAGCGATTAAGATGCATTTGCATCAATAATGCCCAACTCTGGTACGCGGAGACTTTCACGATTGCTTTTCAGCAATATTCTTTTTTTTTTTTTTTTTTTTAACTGCTGAAATACTAGAAAAGTTCAGCTATTAAGTTATGTTAAAATACTAAGTGCCTTTCTTAATCTTATCAATTTGCTATTACTTTCCTTACTTTCTTATCCTTCACCCTTTAACTGCTGAGATTTCTCTGCTAACATTGTTGCAAAATAAAAAGTTACGTCCAGGGAAAAGTCACAGATATATTCAAATTAAATTGCAAATACAGACACGTTAACGCAGCCACGATAATAGCGACATTGATAAAAAAAATACCCCAGAGTAGTTAAAAGGTAGATACATGGCGTTGATTCTCTGGCATAAAGTAGTAGATTTTTTTTTTTTTTTTTTAGCAAAATCAGTTACTCTTTTCAAAGCAAAACATTGGATATAAAAGCTATTCGAGTTAACCGAAATGCGCGGCAGTGTTGCAATATTACAAGACACGAAAGCAAACAAGCAGACGGCAATGGTCGCGAAACGTAAAAAATTTAATACTCAAATGAGACTAGAGTTCATCCAAAATATTGATCGTTCAAAGCCATTTCCTTAGTTTTGTAACAAAATTATTTTTTCTTTTAATTCTTTGCGAATACATTTGAGATGAACAAGAAATTAGAATTCCAGAGTAATTTAATTTGTAAAAGCTTCCCCCACCCTTTTTTCTAATCCCACAGGGTTGTAACGCCAAGTTAGACGATCATGGTGGGGGGTTAGGCTACTTATAATAGCTTTGAGCAGTCAATTAATGTCAAAAGAACTATAGTTCGATCGATAGACCGCACTGCCTAGCCACATCGGTAAAATAACGCAAAGAACTACCCTGAAAGATTCATCTTTTTCTCACGAATGTTACATTAGAATACAATTCACAAGTTAACAAAACGTTTCTCTGTTTTTATT
This sequence comes from Ctenoplectra terminalis, assembly GCA_019453375.1. Classification (NCBI taxonomy): domain Eukaryota; kingdom Metazoa; phylum Arthropoda; class Insecta; order Hymenoptera; family Apidae; genus Ctenoplectra; species Ctenoplectra terminalis. The sequence goes on along the minus strand of SMSQ01003132.1, from coordinate 634,468 downwards.
CGCTAAAACACCCGATGTGGTCGATCTCGATTATTTTTTTTAATTTCAAAGAATGATTATCAGACTTTTGTTCCTTCTTATCGTTTCTAATGATTTGGCTATTACACACACGCTCCAGGAAGAAAATATTCTCCCCAAAAATCTGCTAATTATTTCCTGCGCTCGGTTAACGCTTTTTTTTTCTTTATTTCTTTCTTTTTTTCTTTTCTACTTTGTCGAGTATCAAACGTTGATTATCTCTCTGCACGGAGGCTACCTTCGTTCCTTGGCACTAACAAGTAAAGCCGTTTTTCTTTCACGGTGAGTGATGGTAGGTACGCGAGACAAAGGATTATCAATCTGGCGACACAAGCTGAACTTCACGATTAAATGCGTTGCTGATGGATACAGGACCGTGTTTGTGGATAAGGAATTGTGATTAGAGATGTGTATTGGATAAAGAAACACCTACACAGCAACGGAGCATCGATTTTGATATTGATATAACGATGATTGAGAGGAAATAGTGATCGATTGGTCCTTAGGTTGACGACGCGATGAAACATATGAACCGAAGAATTTAAGGAAGAATGGAATTTGTTTTTTAAAAAAAAGTCTAAAGTAAATATAATAGAAAAAGGAAGTAAAGGGAAGAAGTTCAGTCTAAAAATCCATTTAAACCTAAACGCTAAATTCTACCTAATGACAGACTATGTCATTCGATTCTACGATTCAATAAAATCTCAATCAAAAATTGTTTTCCTTTCGCGTACTATAATAAAGATATACAAACAGATCTAAAAATATTCTTCAACCATCGGAAACCTAAATTACCATTATCCTTCGAACAAAACTTTAAATGCTTTATTTAAACAGAGATTCTAATCTTTCGATCCTCCACCGTAAACTTAAAATCGAATCCTATGATAGAAATTCTAAACTACCCTCGACTTTTCTTCTCGGTATATCCTTCGAAACAATACTGCCCTAGATCCAAAGCAACCCCCATTCGTTTTCTTTCTAATTTCTTCAACGAAAGTCTGCAAAAATAGGATCGCAGTAAGAAAACCAGTCGACGAACGATCTAGCCGACTCTTCTCGTGATCCATCGAGCGTCTCGGGCTGTGTAGGTCTCGAGAAGACGCGTGTCGTCGCATCCTCTTCGTCCTGATCGAGAATCGAAGTTTCTTTTGGGTGTCGTGCGTCGAAGGGTCGGCGTGCTGGCAGTGTCTCTTTAAACGTAGCGTGATCTGTTCATATTTTTGTTTTCCTCTTTCTCATTGAAACGATACATGTATTCAGAAGTGTATATGCGTGTGTGTGTACATGAGTATACACGTGTTGCGCTGTCAGAGAGTTAGCCCGCCTGCTAATATCCGGCCAGGTCGGCGAACGTCTGATCCATCTCGTCGGCGATCGCTTTGTACTTACAGCGCTCGTTTACCACCACGTCTGCAATGCAAAAGGGAGGGTTACGTGGCATTAGTCGGATGTTAGACCTTGAGTTAGTCAATCATGTTTAACATCGCTGTACCATTTTGTTAGAAAGAGAGAGAGAGAGTGTGTTATTATAATTTAGTAGAGGGATTGGTTTGATTTATCAATCGGGAGTTGGAATTGTTATATATGTATATATATATTTTTTTTAGAGTAACTTAGTAAGGTTTGTAATAATTGTTAGCGGTTTTAAACGGTATTGTTACTTGTTAGTCGATTAGTATATCTAACGAATAAAAGTTTGGTATTGGTTCGCAAAAGAAATAGAAGTATTTGCCGTGTAAATGTTTTTATTGGTACTCGTAATAATCAATTGTCTTAAAACGTCATCTACGCTCGTACAATGATCAGTAATTAAAAAAAGAGACACTAATTTAAGGGCTAAATCTTTATTTGCCTGTTTGCCTGGTTACAAGTATCGACGTATGCGTTTCGAGTACGAATACTCGCGTGTCGTCGAAAGTGAGTACTTACCGAATACGTTTTGTCGCGGAATCGTAACAGAATCATCGTTAACGAGAGACTCGACTAATCGTAATCTAGAACGTAGGATCGTTGATTGATTTACAAAAACAAAAAATAAAGTAAAATAAAACGGGGAGGCAACCTGAGAATAAACTTGTTTATAGAACGAAATAAAAAAAGAGAACAAAAAAGGAAATCGGACGCGGTGGAACGCGGAACGTATTTTTTTTAGACGCAATGGCTTTCAGATATAACAATAATAATATAAGCGGATTGACCGGTTCTGCGATGCGACCATGATCATACATCCGGTCGTGTTTGTCGGTGTACAAGCCCGGACAATTATTTCGACAGCCGATGGACACGAACGATCGCCGACTATCAATTAATTCTTCTCGATCAACTCGGTGAAGGTGAGGTCCAGGTCGTCGCAGATGTATTTGTACTTTTCTTTCTCGTGTACGAGCTCGTCTGAAAGGAAAAGTGTTTTTCATTAGAAATTCCTATCATCGTGTATCTGATATTTCATCACACTTGTACGAACGAGATAATTTGTATCCTAAAAAGTAAAAAATAAAAAAATAGATCCCTTCGTCGTATCATGTAAACATGGCACTTAATGGTAATTAAAAATATAGTCGGTATGAAAATGATCTGATATATAAATGAAAAATGATTCGATGGTAAAAAATGTTCGTTTTTTAACTCCTTGCGTTAATTCAGAAATTATGCATTAAAAATATACTTTGGTAAAAAAAATGGTAACAGAAGAGAAAATTAAAAAGATTCTCAAAGTAAGGAGTTAAAAGAAAAAAAAAAAGAAGAAAAAAATATGATATCGTGGATTCGCAGTACTGTAATGCGTCTTAAGACGATATTTACTCCCGATATGACCGTCTTGTCGATACGAGAGATATGAATTGCTTGGCAATAATCGATAAGACGCTCTCGTGGAATAATGCTGTCTTATGACAAACTAAAGCCTCGAGATCGTTAGTTAAGCGGGTTAAGAAGCTCGTAAAGTAACTTACGGATTACGTGTTAAGAGCAAGCGAGATTGTGAAAAAGGTGACTGTATAATATTTGATGATATATATATATATAATATATTTTTTATTTGTTTGGTCGAAGCGTTAGAGGGGTTGGTTAGTGGCTCGTTAGACGCCGTAGAGTTCCATGAATGCCTGATCCAAGCCGTCTCCGATCTCCTTGTATTTCTCCTTCTCAGCCACCATTTCATCTGCAAGCATTCGCAACGTTATTTCGAAGAACGTTCGCACTCTCTTCGATATCTGCTCGCGGTGTCGCGTGTTCGAGCAGATTTAAGCTCTAAGAAGAAAGTAGTGTTAAACCGTTGAGTCGTTAACGAGCTCTGAAGCGTCGGTGATGTGGACAGGAAGCGGGCTTTGGAGTAGATTGAATGTTCCTGCTGAATGTTTTAGTAGAGATGAACGAGGCTGATGTTCTTTGAGAAGTTTGAATTATGATTCACGATGCTGATGTAATGTACACAGTAGACAATTTACTATTCTGGTGTCTAATATAAAGACGATTATTTAGCTAACTGTTTCTAAATTAACAATCAACAATACTATTTCTAGAATGCTAAATTTTTTAAGGGAGCTTCTAATTACCTTCTAATTACCTTAGAAAAAAAGGTATCAAAATATGTGTATAATTTCTGAAAACACGAAGAACTTATTAAAGTCACAAAGTTGCACCGATCCAAGGTGGCAAACATGGTGCGATAAAAAAAATATATCTCTCAAGGTCGCGTTCTCCAGTTAAGGAAAATTTGGCGATTCGGAGAAAGGCGGTGGTTACGTCACCATATTTGTCCCTCTGAATCGTGTAACTTCGACTCGAGAAGAACCTTCGTATCTGCAGAAATTACAAAGCTCTTAATATCATTGGATACTTTTTGTATAAATAATCGAAAGTTTGACTATTATAAGAGGATTCTGGATAAGAGGTCATGCTGGATGACAGGACTCTGGACGAAGAATTGTAAAACTAGCGTAGAAAAAACAAGCAAGTTTACTCACCACGATTCTCCGATACGTACCATCGATAAATCGGTTCTCCTTCGTGTGTCGAGGCATGCAACAACTACGCACAGCTAACACAATGGGCAGCATCGTATGTTATATCGCGTTGTACATACAGTGGATTGTCAATTTTTCTTTTTCTTTTTTTGTGCGTTTTTTGTCTCGTTAAGATAAGAGGGATTCATTTTTAATTTTTGGTGGTGGTTAAAAAAAATAAATAGCAACCATACAGACGTACACGTGGCAACAAAAACAAACGACACGCTGTTTTTTCAAAATTAAAATATATATTATAAACAGTTTTATAATAATAGCAATATATATAATAATCATTATCATTACAATGATATTAGTGTTATTATCATTCCATTCGTTTTTTTTTTATTAATATTAAGTAAATTAATAAACTAAAACTCTCAAGTGTGAACTCAAGTGTGAACTCAAGTATCTGCGTTTCCTTTTTTTATGCACTTTCTCTCTCTTTCTCTCACCCTCACTCTCTCTCTTTCGTTCTCTCTCTCGCACTCTTTCACTCTGTAAAAAAAAAAAAAATTTCATTATCGTTAACGGTAGGACACGTGGAATCGTAATTATTGTGCTTTCTTCGTTTCTCGTACTCATGCTCGTTCTGTCTCTCACGCATTCTTTCTCCGTCGTTCTCTCTATGGAGTAATCGTAACGTTTTCGCTCGGTGGACACGTGTTACTCCTCTTCGGGTGTCTTCCCTAGATATTTCAATTCGAACCAATGCTATTGCAATTAAACTGTCTTAACAAACTTCGTAAAACGATTCTCAGATACTTGCGATATTTCAGTGAAACTATACAATGTCTACAACCGTTGAACAGAATATTCTTCGAATATTTCTGCAACGTTAAAAGCTGTCCAAGTTCTCCTCGAAAAGACACCCGAGAAGATTCCGTCACGGAAAAACTACTGTAAGAGTCATCAAGGGACTAAACACATCGATGGTTAGGCAGTTTTTTCGCGATGACAAAGAGGAGAAAAGTATCGCGTGGAATCGGTATCACACCTTTGATACAAGGTAGCAGCGATACGGATATAGCAACAATATTAATTAATAACGGCGATGAATGATTGCAGGGTGAAGTATGCGTCGCGAAATGAAAGTTCTCTCGTTCCTTTCGTTTCTTCTTTCACCTTTCCTTTTCTTTTTTTAATTCATGAATCAAAGTTCGTGATTAGACAGGTAATGATCGTTAAAATAATATATTAATCCAGGCACGATCGGTAAACGTCGAGTGACTCAGCGTGAATCAGAATATATAATTTTTCAACGCGTTGCTCGTTCTTTTTCTTTTTTTTTTTTCTTTTGCTAATGATTGCTGCGTTCGTTAAATGCAGATTCACCCTTTTAATAAGGAAGTTTCCAAGATTGTAAATTCTTGACATGATCGAGATCATCTTCTTGAACGATTTTTGGTTAAATATCGAGCGGTACTTGGAAACACGTGATGCAAAATTGGAAAAGGTGACTCTTGGAAAATTAATAAAGTATAGAGTAAAATTCTCAGAAATTAAGATTTTTACTCTACATTTTTTTAATAATTTTTTTTTTAACTGGACCACGTGTTTTCAAGTATCCTGTATTATCATATACACGAGTTCGGATATAAATATACAAATACTTCATTATATACCGTACAGGACGTCTATACTCTATTTTCAACATCTATCTCGCTAAATTCTAAATTTCAACTAGCTACGTTAATCTTGGATCTGTTCCTCGAAGGGATCACCTGGCTGGCAGTGAGCGTCTCTTAGAAGCGTGTACGATTATCACCAGTGAGCGAGCGAACATAGAAGAAGGCCAAGAGTATTTCTTTTTCACGCTGAGCCGCTGGGAATATGAAATAAGGAATGTAGGTGACGAAAAGTAACGAGCAATGTTCTGCTCGTCTTTTTCCATTCGAGTAACCCGCGACGTGATTCTACGTCGAGAAGAAAATCGTTTGTTAGGTCGAATCGATCAAATATTCCTTGCAAGGTTGTTCCGCTGTGTGTATCACAGTTTCCGACATTTATTGTCATTGAACTTTTCTTTTTAAAAGTGTCCATTTTTTGTAAACTGTTACACAATACGTTGACTCAAGTTTTACGATATCAGTTGCGAATCGAATCGGACCGGATGTGAACCACAGAGGATCGAATTATCTCCGCGACCACGAGACGCGATAGCGGAACCTTAACCATTTCAAAAATACTTGACAGAGTCGATCGAAAATTTCTTCACGACGTACACCATTCGATCGATTGCCTCTCTGTTTCCTATTCTTTCACCAACGATCTTCGTTTACAATGCTCGTCATTTATTCACAGAGTTAGGGGTCGCAAGGAATCAAAAATCACTCGGTCGAGATCGACGATATTAACCATCGATCCGATTAAAAGCAAAACACAATGTTAAAAAAAAAGAACTGAAACAAAGGAAGAAAAGAAACAGAAAGTCAAGTTACTTTGACATAAAACAGAAAACCTCCAGATAAAAGAAAAAAAAAAGGAAAGAAAAGGCAAAGGGATGCAACTCTGAATCCCTTTGACAAACCGCACAACCCTACCTCTTCTTTATACTTTCTCTTTATCCTCTCCGTCTTTCTCGATCCATCGTTTCTTCTCTCTATACGTTCGTCTGTTTTCTTTCAATTTCTCGCCCGCAAAAAAACACACACACGCGCGCAACAGCAGCAGCAGCAACAGTAGCAAACAGACACGCATGCATGAAACACACATACACAGGCGTACGCACGAAAAAGAAGTGCGCAACCGGGGCGCTTACCGAGATGCGCGTTACAATGGGAGATGTGTGAGTCTAGTCTAAAAGAGACTTGTATGGGTTCTTTCTTATTATTTTTTTTTCTTTTTCTTTTTACTTTTCAGGTTCGTAAACGATAATAGTGTGCACCTCACACAAAAGCGCTCGCGTCGCACAGCGTTATATATATTTATTTTTTTTTTTTCTTTTTCTTTTTACTTTTCAGGTTCGTAAACGATAATAGTGTGCACCTCACACAAAAGCGCTCGCGTCGCACAGCGTTATATATATTTATTTTTTTTTTTTCTTTTTCTTTTTACTTTTCAGGTTCGTAAACGATAATAGTGTGCACCTCACACAAAAGCGCTCGCGTCGCACAGCGTTATATATATTTATTTTTTTTTTTTCTTTTTCTTTTTACTTTTCAGGTTCGTAAACGATAATAGTGTGCACCTCACACAAAAGCGCTCGCGTCGCACAGCGTTATATATATTTATTTTTTTTTTTTCTTTTTCTTTTTACTTTTCAGGTTCGTAAACGATAATAGTGTGCACCTCACACAAAAGCGCTCGCGTCGCACAGCGTTATATATATTTATTTTTTTTTTTTCTTTTTCTTTTTACTTTTCAGGTTCGTAAACGATAATAGTGTGCACCTCACACAAAAGCGCTCGCGTCGCACAGCGTTATATATATTTATTTTTTTTTTTTCTTTTTCTTTTTACTTTTCAGGTTCGTAAACGATAATAGTGTGCACCTCACACAAAAGCGCTCGCGTCGCACAGCGTTATATATATTTATTTTTTTTTTTTCTTTTTCTTTTTACTTTTCAGGTTCGTAAACGATAATAGTGTGCACCTCACACAAAAGCGCTCGCGTCGCACAGCGTTATATATATTTATTTTTTTTTTTTCTTTTTCTTTTTACTTTTCAGGTTCGTAAACGATAATAGTGTGCACCTCACACAAAAGCGCTCGCGTCGCACAGCGTTATATATATTTATTTTTTTTTTTTCTTTTTCTTTTTACTTTTCAGGTTCGTAAACGATAATAGTGTGCACCTCACACAAAAGCGCTCGCGTCGCACAGCGTTATATATATTTATTTTTTTTTTTTCTTTTTCTTTTTACTTTTCACGTTCGTAAACGTTAATAGTGTGCACCTCACACAAAAGCGCTCGCGTCGCACAGCGTTATATATATATATTTTTTTTTTTTCAACGATACTTTTCCGTTTTTCTCTCCCTCTTTTACCCACCCTTTCGATGTTCGTTTCGTTCTCCGTCCCTCACCCTTTTCGAAACTGTGTTCTATGCATTTGTTTTTGTTTTCTCTGTTTGTTTGTTCCTTTAATCCCGAAAGAATCGTACTCTAGTATCTGCGTATGCTTTGTTTGAACGTTTCTGTTATATCTTTTTCTCGTTTTCTCTCGTGTTTCTGTCCGCCGCGAGAGCACGATCTACATGTTCTGGATGTCATGCAGGGTGGCCTCCATCTCCTCCTGGAGCAATTTGTTTTTCTCCCTCTCGACGGCAAGGTCGTCTGGAAAGATCACTGGTTAGAGGGAGGCTGCACACGCACACACGATCGAGCGCGCAGAACGATTTTCGTGGATCGCGGAAATGCGCTCTCGGGGTTAGAGAGGAACACCGTTGATTATCGAGCAAACGCACACGCCACACGCGACGACTGTGTCACCGTTTTTTGGTCCGTCGTCGTCGTTAGTATAAAACATCGGCAAACACGTGGTAGTTTTTTTTGGAGCAAACGACAGGCATAATTTTTTTTTTTTCATAGATGGAAGAGGAATCGATTGATCGAACCACTCTTTGGAGCATTTGTCCAAAGGTTGTCCATCGACGGATTCTTTCTTTTTAATAAAAAGAGGAGTCAAAAGTAGGAATACGTGCTTTTAACGACTCACAAGTTTAATTGTTTGTTTCATTGCGTTTAATAGTCAATCAAATTTGATCTTTTAACAAAAAGATTGCGGTGAACCTAAGCCGCTTCTTTTCATTTATCAAAACTGAATGTTGAAAACCTTCCTGTTGAAATTTTCTTATAAAAATAATTCCAACTAAAAATAAGTTCATAATTAAACTTGTGAATCATTAAAGAAAAAAAAAAAAAACGTATTTCCTCTGTTAATCCCCTCTTCTCATAAATCTAATATTCCAAATGACTGTCGTCTGCGGTTCTATTAATGATTAGGTGCACTCAAACAAAGTCTGGTGTTTGGTCAATTTGGAAAGAGATGTTATGGTCGTTAATGAATCCCTAACAGGTTATCCCAACTATAATACATCTGAATACACTCTTACTGTTCATATTCTGCTCCCTTTGATTTTTAACGTTCGATTTGCAGTTTTTTTTCTCTCTCTCTCTTTCTTTCTTACTTTAACAAAGAAAGTAATCTCCAACGATAGAGAGGAATTCAACTAAAGTACCAATCAAGTAACAAAATGATCGTTCCTACGCTATTCGTAGAGTTAAAAAAAGAAGGTTCGTAATGACCGTTCGAGAAAGTAAAAGTCTCGAAAACGAAAATTGCGAACGATGACACGCGAAACGAGTGGAAAAATGTATGATGAATACGCACCTTCGAGCCTGTCGACCTCCTTCTGCAATTTCTGCACGGATCTTTCTGCGAACTCGGCACGAGCTTCAGCCTATTATAACAAGAAAATCGAATAAGTGTTTGTCGCATGTCACTTTCACGTGATTTGTCATCGATTTTAAAATTTCTCTGGCTACGTGGACAACTAAATTTCATACATGCGTTGCTGGCAATAATTTACAGAGAAATGTATTACGCATATGTATATCACATTTCTTTATCTCAATTAATTTAATTGTATATTGAATAAAACAGAGCAAAAAAAAAACAATTAAATAAAATATACTATTCTTTAGAGTATCTTTTTTTTAAAATCGACGGATTTATAATAATCACATTTATTTTTTCTTATTAGTAAAACTACACTCCATGCTGTAATCTTACTTTCAACGAAAACAATTCAGTGAATACTGTTAGTCAATCGCACACGTTGTCTCTATTGTTAATCGTAAGTTCGGATTAAATATTGAACACCCAAATACTCGTACCTCGTTAAAAAATTGGGCAGTATCGAGATCCATTTGTTGCTTATCGAGAATTAATTGATCGTTCTATTTTTTTCTAACGTTACTTCTTTTCGTTTGTACTTATGCGTAATATGTATAAATGTTGAGTCGTGAATTGAACTTGTCAAGGGTGTGCAGAATGAAAGAGACTGCGTGAAGGAACTAGCATCTAATCGATGAAAAGTAATTACAACGAGGAACAGTATGTACAGTGTGCAAAAAGGAAAAAAAAATAGAATACGCGAGAATTGATCAATATGTTGAAGAATGAAACAAAAAAAAAAAAAGTTACATACAAGAATGTGATATAAAAACATGGACCGATATCCTTGTAAATTTCTTTTAACAAAGATTCCCGAATTTCGACTCATTATATATTTATTCAATCTCCCACTTCCGATGCGACCTTAACTTACCTCTTTCAACTGACTATCCAATATCTTCACCTGGCCCACGAAAGTCTCCTCTCTTTGCGTCGCCTATTTTTAGTCAAGCGCAAAAAAAGAGAAAAAAAACGACCTCACGTTAGCTTTACAAAATTAAAAAAAAAAAAAATAAATAAATGAAATAAAAAAAGAAAAAAAAATATGGAAAGTTGATGAATAGGTTAGAGAAAGAAAATAGCGTAATCGGGGGAAGAATAGGGTGAGCGTGAACGGGGTTAATGGCTTTAGTATAAAACGACGGAAAACTCGCGACGACAAATCACACTTTGGCAAAACAGAAGAAAAAAAAAAAGAATCAGATGCAAGACACTCTCAAAAAGGATCTGTACCTCCTTTAGGCGAGTGGTAAGAGTCTTAATTTGGTTCTTGTACTCCTCTTCACGCTGGTTGGCCTATGGTACAGTAACGTGAAAATTATGTATCTCGATGTGGACTATTTACTTTTCGATCCATCGACGCACGATCGCGTTTTCTTTTTCCATTTTATCCCGCCTGTTCGATCTCTCTTTTTTTTTATTATCATTTTTTTTTTTTTTTGTTCTCTATATGTTACGTCGAGTACACATTTTTGCGACGAACGCAGCGATGCGTTAAAGCCCCTGCGCCTCGCGCAGCTGCGAATTTATTTCGCATTACCGTGAAAAATTGCACGATGTTTCTCTAACACGGTATGCTCGTTTTTCTTCCAACGATTTCTTTGTCTCGCGATAACTTTCGCAGGATGTAATTTTCTCGAGAGGCAGGGGATTTACTGCGCGATGGGAAAGAAGGACTGAAGTGTTAATGGACGCGACGTTACGAGGCAAATCGTTTCGGTTTGATTCGATCGCTTTAACCCTTCCATTGTATTCGTAAAAATTAATTCACGTATTTTTATAAGAATACACAAAATCGAGAAGTTTAAAATAAAAAAATTACGTTCGCATGTGCTCAAACACAACAGGAGAGTCAGCGACGAATGAATCATGATTGTATTATCAATTGAAGTGTTTTAAAAGTAAAGCGAAGTGAATTATCGAATCTTGAAGTACATCTACGTTTAATTTTTTCTTTTTTTTTTTTTTTTAACGACGATGTTTGCGAGATACTGTTATCGTGTAAAGAAGATAGAAAATTGATATTTGTCGCGGTTTAAACGTGGAATGAATTCGAGAGGAGGAGAAAGTGAAACAGATATTTCGAGATATTTCGTAGGTATTCGTTGTAATTCGTTTTAGTGGTACTTACCTTCTCTTCGGAGACCTCGAGGGACTTCAGGTTGTTGCCAACCACGCGCAGTTCCTCTTCCAGCTCGACGATCTTCCTGCAAAACGAATAACCCGTTTACTAGGAATTCAGATCGTCAATTTTATTCCTACCTGAGTTTATTTTTTTCTGATTTTTTTATTTTTTGCGTGGATGAACGACTGATCGCTTTTCATTTTGTTCTACTTTAATTTCGAAATCAGTTAAATTAGAATGTCGAACATTTTTTTCCAAATATAATTTCAGAAGTGATTTAAAATAGGAAATTTTTAAAATTAGTGAATTAAAATTCCAGTCATTTTTTTTACAATTTTTGTTCTCATACAAGGGGTTTAAAAATGTTATATCATTAATTTTCATTCATCGAGGATGCTTCAAAGCACGTGAAACATTCGTATAACAGTTTTGAAATTGAAATATGTTCTTAATTATAATAATGGTTAAAATATATTTTTTTAATTTTTAAAATTTTTCGTCGACCAGCGTTCATCCGTGTTAGACAAGCGTCTGTTCGCGGAAGATTAAAGAAAGGAAATAGAAGGGTGAGAACAATGACTCATGCACAAACTGAACAACCTACCCTTCCGAAAGTTCCGCCTTTTCCTCGGCACGCTCGAGATCCTGCTCCATCATGACTAGTTTTCTGGCAACCTGTGATCAACAGCCACACGTGTCATGCGAAAAAGCAAGGATAATAAGGACTTAAAGAATGAAATAAAATTCAAAAAAACAAAGATTATATGGTAAATGCATGCAAGCGATCAACATCAGCTTCTGCTTCTTCTCGTCCTTTGCTCGTCCATCGGTCTGCTACTTGATCGTGACTTGAATCTTTGTTAAAATAAATATTCCTATAAAAATGTTCTTTTTCATCCGAGGAAACGGAGCTACGTTCTAACAAAATATAAACAGTACTATTTTTTTCAATTCCATTTCCTCGGATACAAAAATCCAAAGGGAAATCTCAGGCACAAGCGGAATAATTCTAAAGAAACAATTACAACTCTTTTCGTTCTTCTTTAAGTGTAAGATTTCCCTTTTAAAGGCAGCACAATTCGATCAATGCGCACGATCGATCCGTGACACCAATCGTAATCGACCGCAAATAGAAAAGAAACCTTCCAAACTCTCGAGAAACAAAAATCAAAGGCAATCAAATGAACGAGGAAACATGTGTTAGACACTTCCACACGTGATCACGTCTTATTAATTATCATCGACACAAGTGACGCTAATATCAACGGTGTCTGTGAGCCTATGTGTGATAGGTGCACATCCTCGTAGGTATGTACACGTGAGAAAGTGTGACGAAAAATGAGGGCGAGGAGAACAAACTGGTGGTCGTTGGCGCACGCTTAAAATTCCAAAAAAATGCGTTAATGAAAAATAAGGGGGATGTGTGAGTGTTCGGTTTTTTTTTCTTTTTTTTTTTTTTTGAAAAACTGATGCTTACGACTCTCCGGCCTCGGCACGTTCCTCGGCACGTTCTAGATCGGCCTCAACCATGGCCAATTTACGGGCGACCTGTATAAACGACACATACACACGGTTTCTCCTTATGTTATGTTTTTGTCTCTCTAACAGCTCCCTAGCTTGCTCCTTCTCTCTCTTTTCGTTTCGCTGACCAGTGTCTCGTGCCTCGGCCAAGCATCTGGGCCAAGATCGACGATCTCGCGCCTCGATCTTGCCGCCATCGTACGCCCGACGACCGAGATCCCCGAGATTCCGGCCAGCTCGATGTCGCTCTACGAACTGGAAGAGCTGCTAGTTCCTTTTGCGTCTCTGGCTCGTTCGATCGACTCGATTCTGCTGGTTTTTTGCAAGGATACCTTGGACGTGGTGAACTTCGAAGAACGATTCGGAAGCGTAGAACGATCCGATGGTAATGAGTAAGAGGTTGGAGTTGACTGACCGGTTTTTGAGGTCGAATGGAATACGAAGATTTTTCGGAGTCATCGGAGAAAGTATCAGTATTTTCTTTTTTTCTTTTCTTTTTTTAATTATTTTGGACGTAGGTTTGTGAGTTTTTTGTATGCAGGGTTGGCTTGTTTTCAAGAGTCTGCGTTAACTTCAATATTTTGTGTTCAACTATTGGTCGTCTTTGAAGAATTAAAACAAGAGTGCTGTTCTACTTAAATTCACTTTGTAAAATAAAAACCTCTTGTTACTTTACTTAACCCGTTCGATGTCAGACTCATCTTGGCATTCCATTTACCTCGTAAAACCTAATTTCAGTTCAACGCCCTTCGCTCTATTTCATCATCGACGAGATGTCCCATTCTCAACGACTCGGAGTTTGGCACGAAATTCTCGCGTATCTTTGGATGCTCGCGTTTCTGCGTTCAGCATAATGCCGAGCGTGTATTCTTGACCAAGTAGAACGAATTCAAAAGAACCAGAAGACGGAACCGCTTAATCATCTCTCTATTCGTTTGCAAATATTCTTTCTCGAACGAGCCAACTCGTCTCGCTCGGTTAAGGGGTTAATAGTATTCCGCGTTCTTGCGCGCGGATACAACTCGCGATGGAATAACAAATATTGAACCAGTGAAACACTAACCGCGAAACGTGCTCTCTGTTCGAATCATTTCGTTTGTCCAACCGGCGTGAAACGAATTATTTAGACGCGTTTAACAACACGAGCACCGAGAAAACCAAGAGGTTCGGAATTTCAAACAGAATTCCGGGTAATTTGTATTCGTGACTCAATTCGCTTCGAGCACGTTCGGATAATTTTTATCGACGGCTCTTCCAGCTGTAGAACGCATCTCGTAAAGAGAAGCAGCGAACAGATAAGGACCGAAGCGAGAGAAGATGTTTCTGCGCTTCGTTCTTAGAGATTGGCACGAATCGATGGTAATACTCGCACAGCACGCGGCAACAGCGAGGTCATCGTGGAAAACGAACGAGAATTCACGTCGTCCTCGGCATCAACGGTGGAATAAAGCTGTTCATAGAGTGCTCGCTGGAATGTCCCTTTCGTTTGTCCACGGAGACCTTTCGTTATACGCATGCAACAAACTTTGCAAGCGTGTCGCAACCCTTGGAAAAAAAATAACTGTCCACGTGAAAGCGACGAGACGATCGTGCATCTTTTTTACTTCGACCGATAATTTTATACATTTAATACAAAAAAAAAAAAAAAAAA